>UZAF01018448.1:3741-20210 GCA_900617895.1 Haemonchus placei | reverse complement strand
ATCTGCCCCTCCCTCCCCTCCACCCCTTCCCCCACACAATACCCAGACCGCCGAAACGATAGATAATTTCTGTAGAGTTCCTACCCCAGCAAATCAGCGCACCTCTAGAGGTAATCTGATGCCATGCGAGAGGAATAACGCCGGCTTCAGTTTATGTTAGTGCAGCCTCTTTGCTCTTAGCACCATTGGAAAAGGGCCGTAGTGGGAACGCTGACGGTATTCAAGGTGTTGGTCGAGAAAGGAGGTCGTTTAAATGGTTATTGTGGAGGCGGGGAGGGGATGACAAGGTTTCTGTGCCTTTCCATCTGGGAATGCGAATGGCAGGGCCGGTTGACCGTTCCTTTCTGTCTGCTACGCGTGATGGTTAAATGCTGTTAAATTTTATCGTGATTTCCACACTTCTGAGCAGCTCCATTTAGAGCCTGATGCTCCCCATGCATATGAAACAACGCTATTCGAATTCGATATAGGACAGGGCGAGAACTAGCAATACAGAGCATTTTTTTGCAATATTTGAATGACCTCACTTAATCCGGAAACACTGAAAAAAGGCAAGCAATGAATTTTATCTTGAACTGTCAGTGCAGCTTTAAGGCCTAGTTATGACGCAAACAACAAGTCAACGAAGGAATGTTTTACCCCGTGTCCCACGAGCGAGTACGATGCACTGGACTACTCTGGCTCGCGATAGGGACGAATAGAGACGTTACTGTCGCCCCCTCGAGGAAATCGATGATCAAAGGGACGATAGGTGATACAGGTGATATTACCTCGTGCAGGTTGTGAGGGTTTGGGTGCAAATGACTTTCATACAGGTTCTAGATCTGCAGGTAGCCTCTGTAAAATATCACCAACTTCTAACAATGCTGCTAAGGAATCATGCATTAACACATTACTAATGCGTTAATAGTACCACTAATACTAATGCACAAAACATGCAATGGGAATGAGGAGGTAAATATTGCTGACAGCTTTAATAGATATGCTTTCCCCTTGAACAACTACATTTTTTTTCCCAAAGGGTGATTGAAAGAAAGAAAAACACCGTGAAGTTTCTAAAATTAGGTCTCAAGGTACGTACTCGATGATTAATTCGTAGCCTCGCATACACATGATGATGAACGAGTTCTCAGTGAAATAAAGAGCTCATAGGCGTCTCACTTCGAGGGTTACACCTCGTAGCAGCTAAAAAGTGGTTCGAAGAGCTATGCAAACAATATTGAAAGACCCTGAGGCCAGGACTGCTTCACATTATGTCTGGTTGTATGAGTCCAAATATCTATAATCTTGTGATTCCATAACATTTATAGCATGCGATTCCGATCGATCTCAAAAAGAATTGGTGACACAATTTTCGCCATAACACTTTGACTCTAAAAGTATTTATGGAGAAAAATAAACATGATTGTCACCAATTGTTTACCTTCTAAGAGAGGAAACAACGTCATATTTGCAGTAGTTCGCCCAGAAGAGCTGCTACCACGCGAACATTAACAGAATTTCCCAAACATCGATACATCTGCTTATCTGAGGCATCAGGAGGCTGCTTGAACTCCCTTGGAAAGCACATCAAGTTGGCAACTTCTCTAGGAGAAAATAGACGTACAACATCTTGGGGAAATTCTCCATCAACGAGAGCCTGCGGATCGAGATGCTGACCATCCACAAGATCGGATCTGCAGAGACACTATACAGAAAGAATGGAAGTTGGCAGTGTACACAACAATCATGTTATTCAAAAAGAAATTATATCGAAACTCACTTAGAGCAAAAATAAGATCCACAACCAGAAATGTAGCTGCCATAGGACTTAGTAAAACAAGCAGATCTCGTTGAGTTAAGAGTGACTACATCTATAGCTTGTCCATATTTTTGGAGGGTATCCTTCTTTAAGTAGAGGTGCTTATCGCAGGGAGATTCCTCCAGAAAATAGCGAATTTCTTTCGGTTCCTGTGCGGAGCAGCTTTCGAAAGATGTTAAAATTTCCTTAGCAGCATTTTCTGAATTCCAATTGCTACATGCAAGAAGATAATATCGAGGCCTTGAGTTGGGCACTCCAAGTTGATGCGGAGTCAAAATAAATTCCTAAAATGGTAAATAATAGAAAACGAACAAAAACGCAATCAGCTCAATGAACTTGGCCATTATATCATTGTTGCTGCTTATATTCGTCCTAAAATTGAGAGCAAAGGACAACGGTCAAAAAAACCCCAGCCAAAGTAGATAGGACCAAAAGCTTGCAGCTTCACGAACCAATACCTAACCAATTCATCAAGCTATATCAGTGTCCAATGATAAGTTGATGAGCACTTGAAATGCCATCAGGAAATCGAGAGATGGGCAGGAGGAGATTCGGTACTACGAGGATCAAGAACACGGTCATTTAAATACGTGTTCTTGTTCCGTTCGAGATTGGGTACCGAACTTGTACCGTAGAAAAACCGTGCTCACATCGCCAAAGAATTTAGAAACTTTCGAGTTACACATCTTTTTTTCTGAATAAGGCCGGTGTTCTCATGAATGCTTTGTTTCCTCTTTGCTGACCTCTAAAAGAGGAAACGAGAGAAGAAAAAAAGACTCATGTGGGGAACGAGTTTCGCCTCAGACTACATTATTTTGCGCAATGATAGCTTTAAAAATTATCCTAACGAGGCTTAAAGTTGTACAACCAAAAAATGTTCAGAGTGAGTCTAGAAGATAGAAGTTAAAGTGGTTAAATTAGAAGAATTACTGCTAGAATGTTAAAAATTACCTTGTAACCGTAATTCAGCTCAGTGAGAGTCGATACTAAGTGCTTCTGTGCAAGACTAGTCTCAAACCCGACTACATTCTCCAGAAAAATGCAGCGTGGTCGACTTTTCATCTGTTTCAACTTTTCTAACAGTGCCATGAAGGAGTCACATCGATGATCATCAATCCCCAGCTGAGAGCCTTTCCTGAATAGGATATATTTGCAAATTAAGGAATATTAAGAACCAATGGATTGAATCATATGGCATTGCTTCAACATGATACATTATTCGTCTGAATGAGCTTTATGGGATATGTAGATTTCGAAAAATGAAGCGAAATGCAGTTGTAGCAACTGCTGATCAGATTTTTCACATGCCGAAAAATGAGCGATATCAAAGAAGAACTCTCGAAATAATGACGAGGGCAAGACTAGAAAATGTTGTAGAACTATGAGCAGCTGTCACTGCTTAAGGAATCAGTGCCGCGGAGAGGCGTGTAAACCACTAACTTTGTGAATGGTTGACAAGGCGGGCTCATTGTCCATAAGTACGCATTCAATCTTTCGAGGTGCTCTACTGAAACTGCCTAAAATTGAGTGGTATAGTACAGCAACGAGAAATTATAATCAAATTCATAATAATGAAAAAAGATACAAGTGAAAGAGGAACAAAACAATTTATCAGATTATTTTACTCTAGAACACGAACGAAAATTTAGAACGGAAGCCAAGTTGAAAAGTGACCTTATGGTGGACTTCCAAAACATATCCTTGCTCGAATACACCCATTCTAGTCTCCCACGTATATAATGCATCGAACGAAGATATTAGGCTAGAAGAAGAACGCTTGGAGTGAACTGGCCATATAGCTGTATCGCCTTATAATCAGGTGCCCGAGCGATGACCCTTAGCTGGATTACTGTTGGAACCCAGTTAACTTCCTCAGTTCGCATTTTATTCCCAACCATCTTCCTTTTTGAATGTATTGAGTTCAGGTAATGTTGAGCAGTTGGATATTCGTCCAATGAATAGTATTGTTAATGATCCGCACCACATTAACTAGGTGTAAGCAGATTTTTTGAACTGGGTTCGGCATTTGGTGGCCAGTAGCCCCACGATCACCGGATTATGAGAAGTTAAATACAGGAGGGGCTGAGAAGGATGGGAGTTAATGATCTAGAGAATTGAAAGATGTTACAAGAAAAAAGAAGATTACGAAACATATTATAACATGTCATGCTTCATACGTTTCGTAACCTTTTTTTTGCACGAATTCAGACGAAAAATTAGCAGGAGGGGTTAGCTACTGGAGACTTCAATGTAATTGAGCACATCCTGTCGCGCAACCTTTACAACAGAAGCGCTGTCTTTTACCTAAAGAAGTTGTCCTACTTTCACTGAGGAATAGAAAAACTGCTAACAACTCCTGTAAATGTTTCTGGCACAGCGAAACAGCCACCAAGACCGTGCAAGCTTGTGCAAGACTACCTCAGACTTTTCTATCCGGTGTACAGCGAAATTATTACATTACCTGTATGTTATTTTGACAAATAGGCGTATTTGGAAAGTTGTAGGCATATATTAGGTTAGCAGTCGTATTTATATCATATGCAGCAACCACATGAGAATTGGGGCAGGCCTCTGAACGTTCAACAGATGGAGGCTTAAACTGAATCATATCGCAAAGGATGCAATGTTTTATTGGAACTCACCTTTCAAGGCATAGTGCATCCCTCCGATACCAGAGTAGAACTCGATTACATCAATTCTCGACATTGCCAGTGTATACTCATACTAGACATAAGCTTGTCAAATGGAACACCTTCGCATCGAGTCGTACACTAATCAGTTAAGAAGATTGGAATAACTCGTAAGCACCTTTCAGTAGATCACCTGAATAAATGTGATTTTCGGAGGAGGAACAAAGGCTAATTCATTTGAAAACAATGACATCGTTTGATGAACTGCTGCAACAGTGAAACAAACTGAACATGAAAAGTTGCAGTGCTGGTCATGCATAATAGTGCAGTATTAATAGTAGTGGACAAGGCGGATTTAAAAGTCCCGGGAACGTGTTATACAGTAACCTGAGCTGTTACGTGGGTGCGAAGTTTGCATTAGAGCGCGGGCGGTAAAACCTCTTGCGCTGCCTGTACTGAACTTCCTTCTTATTGGAATCAAGCCTTCTTGAATTCACTATCCTGTCGCTACGGACAATTATTGTCATACCTATTAGAGGTAAGTTTTTTTAAAAATATTGCCGATAGTGTATTGCCATCGGTGCCATTGATTGATGGCTCCAAAATCCTTTGTGGTCAGAAATAATACACAGTTATTCACTCGCACCTGTGATCACTGCCGTTAGTTGTAGAAAAAGAATCGGCAATTACCGGAGCGATCGCGAGTGAAAAGACGGTAACACCGTACAACGAGTTGCGCAGAGAGAAATTTCATAGCCTTCATAACATCAAGCAAAAAAAGGAAGAGGTATATGAGGCATTTTCACGGGTCCTTGCAGGGCAGGGGATCCTTCTTAGATGGAATTTCCCTGGGGAAGAAGAAGTTGAATAAAAAGTCTAGTCTAAAACAAGTGCCTAATTTCCTCGATGTAAAAAGGGTATTGAATTTGTGAGCTCAAAAGCTGCTCAGCTTCGTTGGGATCCGCTTTCTTAGAGTAGTTTACTTTGGTAAATAAGTAGATGCATCAAGCTGTTGCGGGCGCTGAGACTGAGGGTGATGACTAACCCTTTTATAAACACCTCGCGGCAGGGTGCCTCTGTTTTTAAATACCTGGTCAAATCTGTTTTCGATTGCGTGGCCAAGTCTTTTCTCAATGTACAGCTTAGCGACCATCTCTTTTTTAAGATGACCCATTAAGTCTGCCGTTGTTTTGTTGGTTTGGGATTGCCCTGATATCAGAACAGGCTTGACAATATCCTGAGAGAATTTGGCCAAGATGATTTCGCTCCATATTGACTTGCAAGTATTCCGCGCACGTCGTACCCTGCGGATATCATTCGGTTGATTAGGACCTGAATTTAGTCAAAGACGGCCGAGTAATCATCTGCTGAATTTATGGCTGGTTTCAAATTAACCAGCGTTTGAATTATCTGTGACCGATTTACGGGCTGGTTGCAGTAATTTTCCTGCAAAGTTTGTATGATCCATTCATAATTATCTGGGACAAGTTGTATTCCTTTGATTGTGTTTTGAGCTCTACCTTTGAGGCTTTCTTTGAGCAACAGAATTTTCTTCATAACATCAAGTTGGGTACTTTTATGTACAAGTGCCTCAAATACCGCCCAAATTCCGGAAAGTCTTCTGAATTGCCGTCAAATTTCGGTAGAGATGCTTGCGGAGGTTTTCTGGACCTAGCGGAAGTTTTAATGGTGAAACTTTCGCGTTGGATTTGCTCCGAATTAGGCCTGTTTGATGAGGCACTGTTTTCTGCACTCTCCGTGCTGACCCTTTCTTCATAGGGATAATATGGACTTCCTGGTTATCCGTTTCGTTATTTTCAATTTGCGCCTTCTGCGTGATGTAGCTCAGTTTGACATTCATTCTGTCTCTGGCACACTTCGCTTCATCGAGACGTGCCGCTAGCATGAAGCATAGGTCCTCAGATTCGGCCATTACTATGTTCAGGCCCAATTCCTCTTCTATCTGCACTATTTCCGTTGCCAATTCGTTTCTTTCCGACTTTGATTTGCAGTTTTTGTACTCTTCTTTGATTTCCATGCGCCTTTTTTTCTGTTTTTTCCTGGCCACATATAAGTTGTTGTAGGCCACTTTGCAATAGTGCTATTGTAGACCTACATTTCTCATAGTTCTCCTCATCTATTACAGTAAAATCTGTTTTCGAGGTGTACTCCTTCTAACGGAGTACTAAATTTTTGAGCGTCTGTGCACTCAGAATTATAGGCATCTTGTGGAATAAAAGTGCCATTATTAAATTTGCTTGATATAGTATTTCTTCTTTAAAATACTTACTTTGTTATTAATGCTCAAGCTAACTCCAGGTACTGTGTACGAGAGGTTTGGTCTGCTTAATTTGTAGAGAAGTTGCTCCAGGTACTTTGACGGGAGGCTTGTGAATCAATTGTTTCAAGGTCTTAGATTCGACCTTATATGATTGTGCTAAAAGATCTGGTCTCGACTCCATGTCTCAAAGTTGCGACGCTTTGACAAGGGAGTACAGTGGCTTCTTTAGGCCGATGCACCAAGCTGTTGCGAGAGCTGAGACTGAGGATGTTGATTAACCCTTTTATAAACACCTCGTGGTGGTTCAGTGGAATTGTGATACGAATTAAGACGGAAACGAAGAGTGAATCGAGTAATATTTATTACGACCGCACGTAGTAGATAGCGAGTAATGAGTAAGTGAGTTATAAGCGTGAGCCTTATCCCAGGTGGTCCGCTCCCGCCAGATGAGGTCGTGAGGGAATCATCGCCTGCGATACGCAGGCGATGATAGCATCCTTGTAGCAAATCATATCAGAATCAAGAGCGTTCCGTGAAATCTAGACTACTGCAAGGGAAAAAAAACTGGCTTTTGTAAATTGGAGTAGTTGGTATTTCAATTTGGATCCTAAATGGATGAACCTTTGTGAAGAAGCGTCCATCCTCCTTGACCGTTCTCTAATGGGATATTTTTTGATAGACTATTAGTTCATGGAAAATCTCAATTGCCTCTAGCATTGGCTGAGGCAGCATTTAATTCCGCTAAACCTACTCTTACAACTGATCGCCTTTTTCTATCTCACTCGCAGAAAAACTTTGTTGCGAATCAATACACTGAACCTTGGGCCTTTTCTAACCGACGTATAGGCAATATTTACCATCTAGCAACAACTCGAACGAAATTTCTTCATCTTTGGGATAATAATCGTCGATTTGATTATCTCTTGTCAGGCGTCGTCATTAATAAAGTCGATTCAGTGAGGGATCTAGGGTTCATTGTGGACAGTAAACTCTCGTATGATGAGCATTGTAAGCGAATTGCTAGTAGAGCGGAACAACGCCTTTTTCTTTTGCACAAATCTCCGTGCTCTAAGGATTCGCAGCTTCTCATTTTGGCATACAAAACTTATGTTAGACCTATGCTTGAATATGATACCTGTGTTTTCTCTCCTAATAAGAAAGCCTTGGTGAATCGGATTGAGAGAGCACTAAGAAGGTTTCCTCCTTCACCGGGCTTCACGTATCGCAGCATTCCGCGAAGTATCATTAGGAACACTGTGCTTAAATTAGACACTCTTAAGCTCCGACGAAAAAACAATGATCCTTTAATGGTATTAAGGATTTTTCATGGCTTGATTGATCCCAAATCTGGAGACTTCTTTAAGTTATATCAGTTACCGCGTATGTCAACACGGGGTTAACCACTAAGAATTCTTCTTCGTAGGCCATGTTCTTCCGTGAGTAGCGACTTATTTTTTAAAAATCACCAAAAAGTGTACGGTGCCAGGTTCAGGTTTCAAAAAACACTTAGATAGAAATCTTTCTCTCGCTGATTGGTTTTTTGTTACATGTACCAGGTATTCACTTTTGTCCATTAGAATTCACATTGAACATTCTGTTGTTCCTCTTCTTTCTAGGATTTTTGGATCTGTTCATTTTTATGTCTCTTTTCCTTCTTATAGATGTTTTGCCCTATTACACGTGTGCTGCATGCAATAAGATTTGTATTTAAATTTGAACTCTAGCTCGCGCAGAAACATCCGCTTTCCCCGGTGAAATGCAATGTTAAGGGCCTCTTCGCCACTTCAAACCAGTCGTTTCTGTCGTCAAGAGCAAGCCGATATTAACTCCTTCTCTGCACTATTATTCGCAATAAAATGTTATTCTATTGTGTTTTCGACCGGCTATGGAGGCACCAGGACACCAAACTACCGTCAAAATTTTTGGATCAAGGACTTATTGTTTTTCAAATACTTCCCTTGCTTGTCATTTTCTGCCCTGAGCCCACTATTTTTTCGACAAAGTCGGCGAATAACTTGTGCATCGCGTTCAGTTGTTGCTTTGCATCCGAAAGTGCCTTGAGAACCATTCCCACATCATTGGAACATAAGAGCCTGAACAAGAGATTAGTCCTTTTTTGGCGATATCTTCCACGTAACGCCTCTGTGGCTAAAACAGAAGCTGATCGTTAGTATCTGCGCTGGAAGGTTGCCGATCGATGTGACTACATTCCGAGCAGATCAATGATTTCACCAAGTGCCACACCATAGAAGACGGAAGCATCGAGCAAAACAAAAAACAAAAGTATGGGAAAAACACCCGATATAGTGGCTCAATGCGTAAACCAATTCAATCCCAGTCACAGCTCGGTTATCCGACAATGGGACTCGACAAGTACCTGATCCAAAGACGCAGCGCCAGCAAACGTTGGACTGCTTACAGCTTCATGAATAGTGAAAATAACAACAGTTCTCCTAGTGAAATGGTGCTCCTTTCACGAATGATGAAGAATTTGAATGTTCATCTTTGTTCAGTAGCTCTAGAAATAATCAAACATTGCTAATTGCTTTGGCGCAATTGGATCGCGCCTACGCTACATTTAGGAAATGCCTTGGGCGAAGACACTATGTACGGAGGGAACGTGTTCCGTTCCTGGGCACAAAGAAGAGTACTTTTGATGAGTACCTTGCGGTGTTTGCTTAGCGCAATTTCTAACATTACACAATGTTGTCAGGGAAGAGCTCGGACACTTGCACGGACACTTGGCTCCTTTGCTGCAGCACCGAGACACGCATGCCTCACTCATCGCATGCCACTCGCCAAGGGCATTTCTATGAGGTAACTGTGGTGAGGAAACCAACTACGGTCTTGGTGATCATCATGACGTACGCCGACACACATTTTCCGAAGCCCTGTTATGAGAATGCTATCAGGAGTGATAGGATATAAAAGATACATCATAATCTTCTATTTAATTTGATCAAAGTTTGTTCACATTAGTGTTGCACCGCAAAGCATTTCTTTCATTAACAAGACAGCACTTCTAAGAAGTTGCCAACAAGACACAGCTGAGATATGACTATCCAAGAGCTGTTGGATTTATGGACGGAAAGCACATAAACTTAAGGGTGAGGTATGGCGTTTCCGATATAGTGTTACAGCTCACATTGCAGCAGCCAGTCACTCTGTGTATTATAACCACATACAACTTCATCATCTTGCCAGTCCTGGAAAACTGCGGCTATCACATCTCGCCTTCGATTTTGGGGCACCACAAGGTAGTGGAAGATGCGGATGTTTTCAGGAGAGCAACTTCGAAGGTAAACAAGAGGACAACTTGTTTCCTCTTTCGCGACTTTTGAAGAGTGTTGGCTGCGCAAAGTATCATTAATGGGTGGACTCCTGCGCAGGGGCGCAGCTATGTAAGGCCGTGCACATGAGCTTCTGTGGATAGTCTAAGTAAGAGGAGATACAAAGCAAAAACAGGAGGTAAGAATTTATTCGTCTATATTTCATACAAACAATATCCTTCGAACAGGGCCCAACAGATGGTTGAGTCCACGTCAGGAATGTTGCATGCCGCTTCGTGGTACTGCAAACCACCATACAGCTGGAGGCAACTCATGCTGCCGAACTGTCACATTCTCGCAGGTGAAAACGACTCTCACGAAAAGCTGTAACCGCTCGCCTTTTTTCTAGCTTGTATGCATTTATTACTTTAGGTGTTCACAATTTTCTGATAAGATGGAGGAACCCAGAAAGAGATGTGGCAAGTCTTACCAATTGTGATTCGGCAGCTCGACCCTATCGAGGACGAAATTCGACAACTAGCAAGTGGAGTTCAAAATGGGATTAGAGCCAGGAAACGGAAAGACGCTATTATGATATCCGCGAAATATAGTATTGACAGACTTTAATTTCTTTCTCCTTCTATCAAAGCATGAATTTGTGCAGTTAATTGTTGCTATTATATTTTGCATATCTTCTAACGATACTTAACCTATAGTCTTTGTCTTACTTTACTGGACGATAGCGTTTACTTGGTAGAAGGTTTTTAGTTCGAGCAATTTACCCGCGCGTAGGCATTTGAATGCGACTCAATAGAGCGCGCCAGTATTACAGCACTCTAGCGGTTGGAATTTCATGATACTCTTTATTCTGCTCTTAATCTACTTTTCTGCTGATAGTTTTGCAGTGACTTGCTCTTTTCAAATGTATGGATGATACAATGACTTCTTGTTCAATTTCCTGATTATAAAGAGGAAGCCTAAAGGGCTTTACCGCTGCGCCCTAATGCGAACATCGCGCCCCAGTGAGAACTCGGGTTACTGTGTACCATATTCACTGGATGTTCAAATCGGTCTTGTGACGTTTGACAGTGTGCATTGGTAAATTAGGCTGGGAAGGAAATCTGAGGCATTTGCCATTTCCCATGCTTTAATTTTTTTGTTTCACATTCACAATATGATCGCAATCGTTAGCCTCTATACCGTCTCACCTGATGAGCAGGTCAGTGACCCCATTCTCTGAGAAAAGGGGAAACTAGGAGGCAAATGAATCGCTTACTGCCCACTCGACAATTTCAATTTTGACGAATTTTCTTATCCTCTGCTAGGAATGCCTTCAGGAGCGGAGTGTGAGCTAGGTAGAGGGAGAGCGCAGAAATCAAGTTTTGTGGGGAACGTCTTCCAAGTTGTACCCAGATCTCTTTAGGTATTATGGTAAGGGAGAGTGAAGTTCATGAGTAGTAGCAGTAATTACAGGTGAACTATTCTTTTCTTCAACGGGGGTTTTTATGGGGTAACCATGACTAAGTAAAAGCTTGAATGATGAGAGATGAGAGAGCGGGCAAGATTCGGCAGCTGACTCATTTAAAGACTTGTGCTTAAGGCTCGCGCACGACGACAGAAGGGGATAGAAGATGACGTTCGATGATCGTGTACGAGAGGACTTGGTCAGGGCCTCCATCGTCTCCTCGCCTTCCGCGGATGTCGCCTCTGAGCCCTGCCTCTTCCTTACTCACGACCTACGACCAAACTGATTTTTGCTGCAGTGATACTAATAAACTGATGTTCATTTTTGTCATTCGTAGTAGTCGCACCGGAACACCGGGGCGGTATTCATCGACAAGATTAGTCTTTATAGGGCATAGCGTCAGCGTGAAGTGGATAGGCAGAAGAATCAACCCGTTTTCTTGAGCAGCGCTATCGAGCCAACACTTCTCTTTAGACTGCACACAAGAAAGTTTCGAGACGACTGAGGATCGCTACACGGTTACATCCGAGTCTTGTCGCAAAACTGCGGATGCTATCATCTGATTGCGCTTTCTCAGCGTCGGTAATCGTAGAGCACTTCACTGTGCAGAGTGTTCGATCAAAAGTTGTCTTCAAAACCGTGTCTCATTCTTTCTTACGAGTGAACCACCGTTTCACTGGTGTTGAACAGTGGTGTTTGAAGGTGTCACCCTGCCAGTGCGTTTTGGATGTTACGAGCGGTTGCAAACGTTCCAGTACCCCTACGCCATTGGTCGAAGCTGGTGGCTTTAAGGCTCTGGAGAATTTTCATCGTTATTGCAGTTAAGCAAGGCAACACGGTTGTCTAGTGCGGAGAAGTCTCTAGAGTGTTCAGAAACTACCACTTGGTATATAATGGGTACGGATCAAAACACGAAGCTTGTGGAATTCTCACAAAAACTGCTCAGGACCTTTTTCATTGTCCATGAGAGAATCTTTAAGCGATTATGCGTTTCGCTCCATCATTGCTTTGACTATTTGGCTCATGGAAATAGTGGTGACATTAAAATCGGAACGGTCATAATCCCTTTGTGCTAATGGTGCAAGCATTTCTAGCGCAGTACTTACATGCGAGTGATCGAATCTTTGGCGCGGCGGTTATAATCAGAAACCATGGGCATTGCGAGGCAAACATATCTGCCATTGCACATTTGCTTCACTAAGGCGTCAAACTTTCGGCATTCTATGGATCCGCTTGTGAATAGCGTTCAAGCGATTGCAACGTGCGTTGCACAGGCAAAAACACATGACAAAACGGCTTTCAGGAAAAACGAGGGAGTGTGAGCTCTTCAATTCACATGCTTTTTTGAAAACCGCAAGGATTGGGATAGCACATGCGACTCATTTCCTTGTCTGGTGAGTGAGTACCAGCTCGAGTGACTCAACGAAGCAGCCAAAGTTCAGCATAGGAACTGGTGTTGATTCAGTTGCCATTTTGAATTCTGCTCTCGTCTCTCAAAGGTGTTCAAACAAAACGGTTTAATATAAATCGCTTCCTCAATTTCATGGGCTTCATGCCGCAAAAAGAAGTCTCTCATAAAAAATCTGAGGATTTTTGCCTTTTTTGTTCCCTTTTTTATCAACAGTGCTCTACTGTGAAACAACTATGTACATACCTGGAAGTTTTTAACGACTACGTTCTTGTTTTCTTTTGTTCTGCAATTAATCTTCGCAATTACAGATGCTATTGAGAGCGATCATTGTCGTGACACTATCCACCGTACTGGCCCTCCCCATGAAGGTGTAGAAGTTGTTTTTTATTTATTCTCTACGCAACAAAGCTTTTGAAGACGTGAATTCGTTGGAGGGGAATCCCAAAGGGTTCTCGATCAAATCCGGCCGTTTCCCTTCAGAAACAACTTCGATATTCTACAACAATCATAATAACGAAAATAATCGGAGCTACTTATTCTTATCCGCAAGCTTTTCTCAGCTCATGACATTCACTGGTGTCGCTTTGAATAATCTAGTTGGTTTGCTTTGCTCAGCTTTTCTAGAATAGCGTTAATGCTGAAGACAACATTCTTGCTTTCTTGCTTGTTTCATTAAAAATGGTAACACATCAGTGCAAGGATCGGAGCTGAAGATGATGAAGAAGAATCACCTTAGCGAAGGCTTGAAGAGGAGCCTTCATATTTGCGATATGAGAGAAGAGGAATGGCTTATTACCTATTTAGTTCCATATGGACTTTCTTCTCGAGCTAGGAATTTCTTCAGCGATTCCCAGAACATTTGATCATCTGAGTTCCGCAAAATGCATATCGTAGCCTTTCTTAGGTGAAAACATTCCTTTGCTCGTGCCTGGACATATTCCGTGAAGTCTTTTCTTCTGCTCTATTTTTGCCCAAAGATTGCATCACGTTACCTAAGACCATTCTGTACAAAACTTGCTGATGATGGTGCATGTTGTTAAATATTAGGCGTGGTATGAATCCTAACGTTTGATGACCATCACCCTCCTCTGAAACTTCCCTCGGATAACGCACCGGGTGTCTGACTCTGGAAAAAAATTCTCCACCACTGCGTCGATGGTACAGACGTCAACCTATCATTTCTTCTGAATTGGTGTAAAAAAGAGTTTTCAAATTATTTTTATTATCTTTGTGGTTCAAGTCAGGAATTCTGAAAAAGGCGTCTTTAGCGAATACGTCGTGATAGATGTAGATGGGTAAGGACCTTCAAAACATCCATTGTTGAGAATATTCTTATGTGAATCGTAAAAAATGTGGCATTATATTTCCGTTTGCGACTTAAGGTAGGTTGTTCCAAAGAAACTTCAACCCAAGCGAAGATTTCCTGGGTTGTTGTGGCTGACGACAATCCACGATAAAACTGAATGGTATTCCCCAAACCACAGGATGAGAAAGTTGTATGAACACTAGCTGAAGGAGCACTTTTGATAAATACCAGCTAATAAATCTCCTTCACATACAATCTGTACGATTCAAGTGAATAATAGTAATTGTGCGGCGATATTAGGAGTTCATAGATATATTGTACTGCTCGATACTATTCATGCAGGCTTACGCTTAAAAACCTCCGAGCATTGAAAAGTTGAGGCCATGATTCGAAGCACTTTTGATGCTTACTTTTTTTCAGGAGACAGTCAATGAACGAGTTCCCCAAGTGGACCTGGAAAGTATAATGAGACCAATGGAAAGTGGAATGGACAATGGCTTTTTCGGGAGGCAGGGTGTGAAGAACGACTTCTTATCTCTAGAAACTGGTCCACAACAGCAAGCTGGAGAATATCCCCGTATGAGGCCTGGCCCGCGAAATGGAGGCTTCCAGCAGGACTACCAAATTCCCCAGGACCTAAGATTACAGGGTGACCAACAGCAACAGCAAAACATCAATCAGCTAGATGCGATGCTTCAACGAAGACAATTTCCACCTGGTAATGCTATTTTCGGAAGCAGGAGAACTAATGGTCAGGGAGGATTCGGCTTCCAGAGCGAAGGAACCGCACAGAGTGGCATGGATATTCCCAGAAACGATGTAAATAGTAGAGGATTGTCTCCAATGGATGGAGCATTCAACGAAAGAAAGCAAGGAACATGGAACAGTGGCGACCTCCAGAAAATTAACAATGGCCAGAACACGGGCCCTTGGGTACCAATTGGACAGGGGGTGCGGTTTGGAGATTCACAGCAAGTAAATACAAACAAGGANAAACGATGTAAATAGTAGAGGATTGTCTCCAATGGATGGAGCATTCAACGAAAGAAAGCAAGGAACATGGAACAGTGGCGATCTTCAGAAAAGTAACAATGGCCAGAACACGGGACCTTGGGTACCAATTGGACAGGGGGTGCGGTTTGGAGATTCACAGCAAGTAAATACAAACAAGGACGGGAGCTTCCAAAATGGACAAGGTCAGGATAATCGAGGTGCTCCTCCTTTCATTCAACCCAGCAATGGTAAGGTGTCAGAATACTGAGGCAGAATAGCCCGCATCGAACGAAACCTTAGTTGAAGAGTGATGTATAATTCCACGTGTTCAATCACCATCTTCCTATGAGATGGATCCCTAAGAATAAATCTTTCTCCCATCTTGCACATCTTTTTCAAGACAGAATTTCAATTGGTGATTTAAATTACCTAGCAAACTCATAATAAATTTAAAGCCTACAGTCCAACTTATAAACCTGAACAAGATACTTGGAAATTGGTATCATGAATAATATGAACAAGTTTTAACTATTGTAGTTCTCAATCCAACTGGGCGCAGCACACACTAGAGAAGTTTCGGAAACCCAGGTCTTCAGAGCTGTTCATTACTAACCGCTGAGTTTCATTGAAATCAAAGTCAGGATCGATGTCGACTATGTGTCGATGACGACTTGTCTCCTGATTAGTCCAACCCTATCGAAATCTCGGCACAAAAATAATTGTGAATATATGTAGTATTAAGAATCAGAACAGACTCGTGGGTATAACTTTCGTAAACCATAACTTGAAGTTCCTCCAAGTTTACAGCTTATGAACAATGCCGACATCGACCTACCTGCGTCCTCGAGGCTTCTACACCCGCGTACAAAACTCCGGCTACCTCCACTCAAAGTGCACGCACAATTATCAGGGCTGTATCGCAACCGAGCCCTATTTGAAACGTTAGATTTCACGTGGATGGCTTTAGTCAACAATGTTATTGTAAGCCCCATTCGTAAGCTAAGCATAGCACTCCGAAGGAGGGAATTTTCACAGAACGGCTGCTTGAAAAAGCTAAACTTTAGAATAAGGTCCTTTCTGGAAAACCATCGTCTTCTTGATAGCGCCAACGCCACAACAGTACATGTTGAGCCCTTTATTCGAATGAGCGCGTTCATAAAAACAGTTAAATATCTTAAATTAATCACTGTAGTCTTAATAAGCTCGAAATTTAAGATGTTCTAGCATACGCTACGGGACCGAAGATTACACAGTGAGGCAAGAGGAATGACTGCTTGCGGTCGTGGGCATGTAGATGCCCGCAGTACTTCTGC
>UZAF01018447.1:14950-33029 GCA_900617895.1 Haemonchus placei | reverse complement strand
AAGGCAAGACCGCAATATTCTCCGCAATAATAAAAAACCTATTTGTAGCAAAAGTCTGAAATTTTTGAGATAACTTCTGACGATGTTGATGATGGGTCATTCAGGCAGTTTTTAAGTGGTATATGAGACGAAAGATTGGTAACAACATACACTCAGCCTCTGTATAAACAGACCAATGTAAGTATGAAGGGATCATGTTTTCGGCGGTAATCAATCCCGTCTGAGGGATGCGTTCACGCATTCGACTTCCATTCAGGAGCGTAGTGGCGTATGGGATGCGTTTCAATGACTTGCGGTGGCCATCCGATGTACCAGTCAGTGAGTTTATCCTCCCAAACGAGTCTGATAACAATTAACCGACCCTAGAGGGATGGAATGTTCGGTTGGTCTAGGCCAATATCCATCCAGGATTGAGCCCGTGACCATACGTGTAAGATAGTGCGCTAATTACCACTACACCATTTACGCCTATATGAATATGAGTACTACGGTGAAAAAGCTCCAACTAAAAAAGCTCCAACTAATATTTTTTCTCCCAGGTAAACCGATGTACTCCTTAAACCACTGTATATATTCGCTTGTGTTGTACTTCAAAGAAGTGGGGATGCTGGAAAGTGTAGGTAGAGATTCTGGAATTGGCCGAGCGAATAAGGATGTCCCATGCCCATACAAGCCCTTTGCCCTGATCAGATATACCATTATGGATAAATATCGAGTGAAAAGTTGCAAGACTGTTCTGCTTGGACGCGATTCTAAGAAGCCAAGTCTGAAGTGAGGCTTGGCTGGCTATCGAAGCTTCTTGCTAAGCTTTTGTATATGAGTAATTTGACACCACGGGAAACACACATGGAAATTTAAATTTTGAATGTCGCTGAATCTTGCTGTTTAGGAAGTATTTCAGAATTCTTCCCTCACAGTGAGGTTCCAAGAGAAACGGCTAGCAGTCGATCGAGCAGGGTAGGTTCAAATTCACAGGCAGCCTGACAAGAAAAGGACTCTTCTCTTTTTTCACACAATGTTGCTACGTTGATAATAATTCCGAATTGTTTGGCAAGGACGCACGCACTATTAAGGTACATGCCCCCACCTTCGATTTGTGCGAAATACGGGCCCCTTTGTAGAAGATGGCTTCAAAGTTTCAAAATGACATTGAAATCAGATCATGTAGAGGCGAATGCAAAGGAAACAGTGCAGTTGTTGCAAGAGCTATTTTTAGACTAGCAGAGAATAACCGAAGGTCTCTACAGATTCGACAGTTGACATTCCACAGAAAACGCCTATTGGTCGCCTTTTTACAGAGCCATGTTTTGCGTCATACGGCGTACAAAGCTAGAAGCTATTAACTATCATACTCATCATTCAGGTTGCACTTCCCCCCNCTGCTCACTTCCATTTCCCTTCGATTCTATAAACGACAAATGCGCTTTCCAAAAGTGTGTTGCCTAGATGTCTTTGTTTATAAATTATATCTAAGAGGGCTGAACAACTACAGCTTAAGGTGAATATTGGAATCTAGGACGCCTATGAGTTCTGGGAACTCTTACCCGATCTGTGGACCGCTTGAAACCTGGCTTGCATACCAGTTAAAGGCATTTGGATCACAGAAAAGGTATCTAAATGCTTTCGGTCCAACGCAGTCACTTCATGGTCAACGGTTTAAGCCATTGAACTTCTTCAAAAAGGTTTTCGGAACACTTTGCCTGGTTGGTTTACCAAAATCAACTTATCTATTTATATTTTCACTGAAGTTCTCAAAATTATGTACCGATGTAGAAACGTACAAGCAGCTTGTGCCAATACTTGAAGCAATTCAATTATACCGTCTCCTAGGAATACAATTTTATAGGAGGCCTTGGGATACCCTTGCAGTTGGCGCAAACTATTGTCCTATCGGTAGCCCCACTTCGTCCTAACAAGACGTGCGACATGGGACTCTGACGGTTTCGTCGTACATCCAGAAAGATTATGGCTTCCTAAAAGGCCATTGCAATAAAAAGAAAAGGGTTGGGTAATTCCTGAGATATGGCTCATATAGTTATTGAGTCCCGTACTTAAGTAGACTATGTGGAACAAAATAATGACGGAAGTAAAAAAGACGAAACCATGAAGTAAAGTTGTAAGTTGCAGAGGTCAGTGTAGCACAGCTTAAGTGGCCTTTATGATATTCGACATTGAATAAAGCCACAAGGAACAGAAAGAGCCGAATGGATGGTCAACAGTGTTCGATGTGATGGGATGCGGGATGGATACGATACCATCTGTTAGAAGATCCAGGTATCCAAGCGTGAAATGCCGGCGACCATGCGAAACGTGCATTGAAAACGACGGCCACCGAAGCCCACCAAAACTGGTTTCTTCAAATGAACGAACAGAAGGACAGCAGCGAAATCCATAAACTTTGCGATGGATCAGTTCTATCATCAGAGAATGGCGTACAGAGATGTTCCATCTCATTGGGACACGGTGCGGCTTTCCTAGCAAAGTCCATACACACCGGTTTTCTTCACATGAAACTTTGCGTGCATACAATTACTCGGTCCACCGTGCAAAGAAGCCTGCGGAATATAAGAAGCTTTTATGTCGCATCGTTTCTGATTGATTTAGAAGGATTACCAGTCGTCTGGGACTTCAAGACACTGATTTGTCCATCTATCGGTTTCCTTAAGTGAATGTACAAGTCAAATTTACTCTCAAGTACAACGCGGGGCCAGGTAAAGGTTAAAGGATAAAGTCTTGAGCGTTAATCAATCTCGTCCGAGAGATGCGCCCCCGCATTCGCCTTCCACCCAGAATGGTAATGGCGGATTGAATCGTATGTGGCCTATACAGTGACTTGGCCGATGTACAAGTCAGTGCCTTTATCTTCCCCGACAAGCCTGGTACCGATTGACCGACCCTGTAGAGATGAAAAGCTTGGTTGGCCTAAGCGGATATCTATCCGGGATTCGCACTAGTGGGTATACGTGGGTGAAGTGCGCCACTTGCCACTACACTACCTCCGTCCTCGAATAACATCATCGATACTAAATGGAAGTCGATATGTGTAGTGCATTCGAAAACTGAGTAGCTGAAAGCGATCACATAGAAAGCTATGCTAGAAGTCTCTCAATATACGTAAGTGTAAGATATGAATAGTACTGGGCCCCTCTTGTGACCTTGACGATCCACACGATTTTGGATTACCATCTGACCAAAACAAGTACAGATCACATTCATTGAATCGTAAGTGCCCATCTAGACGACTCCAGAGTCCAAATTTATTGATGCTGACTGCAAAAAAAGGTACATCACTTCGAAAAGCTCTTAAAAAAGAATTCAGTGAGCAATTAGCTTATCTAGGCAGTGCCAGCGGCCGCTCAGTGATCAATTCCGGAAAGAATAGGACTACAGGTGATAGGCAGAAGTGTACCACTACAACAGGGGCGTCGTATTTGGCCTGTGTTATCCTTGAGAATGATACCAAGTAGTTAAAGGCAGAGTTTACGATAAAAATGGTGTCCGAGATCCCTACAGGGACGAATATGTGGCTTACAAGGATATCACGAAAAGCGGGTCTAAAATTGGCATAAATAGGGTGTAGTAGGGGTCCCAAAACCGACTTAGCCGACGTACACACCCAAGGCGGACGAGTTGTAAAAGCTGTTGAGGTTGTACCATTCGCACCGGGACCCACATCTTGTACGCAGGCAGCTCATTGCGACCAGCTGTATGCAATCCATTCTATGCAACTTTTTTCTTTACATTCTCGTGAAACCCCAAACCTTACTACTTTCTTGAGACCTTATGTTTCTCTAAAAAGTATAATTTTGCGATTTCTTCGTCACTTTTACACTACTCTAAATTACCACTTCTTTTTTTATTATTATTCGTCTCAATCTAAATACCATAAATATGTCGTGTAATGTGCCTCTAAATCACTGGTTCCGTCGACTGGCAAAAATATGGTCAGGAGTACGGACCGGTGGCTCCCATACCTTTGACCTCCGCAAAAAGCGAATGTTCACACATTCAATTGCTCCTACGATTCTGATCAGATGTCAAATGCCGGGCGCGTTATACAGAGGTGCCCAGTAATAACCTTTTCACTCTTTGAGTTTGTAGAACTTATATCTGTTCCAATTTAGCGGTTGAGCATCAAAAAATGATTTCGATTTCAATCAGTTCGATAATTTCAATCAGTAGGCAGTGAAAACAAGCGGAACCACGAAGCCTATGTGTGGTTCTAAACCAATGCAGTTCATTTGTGTGTCCAAGTTGCAGCTATACTGTCTGAAGTAGCGGCTAGAGCGGTGTGTCGTGTACACAGAACTGCTGGTTCAATTATTTCCCGAAGTAACTCATACCCATCTTCGCTTATCGTTCCAATGAGCACATGAGATTAACGTAGGGAGCACAAAATACCGGTGATTTTGTTGAAAACCATTCCATTATGTAGCTCAACATACCTCATAAGCATTTTTGCGTAATTTGAAGTGCGTGGCGTACTCAGAGAAGCTTCATGAAAGTCCACACATTCTTTCTACTATCAGCATTATGATTACTCTAGACTAACCGCCACGAACAAATTTGTGCAAATGTTCTTAGTATGATAGTCTGTCAACATTCGCTAATGATCAGTTTGCCTTTTGTGAATTTCCGTTAACATTTTCAATGAAAAAAACAGTCATATGAAAGTAGTCGTAGGATCAGTCTATCGGGCGAATTGTCGCACGTTAATAAGCACTTGTAGGCCCGCTGAATGTACGGGGCAATATGGACGTCGGTGACAGCCATCGCTGCTCCCCCAAGTTGCACGGCTAGTGACGATCACTGTCTTAGGAAGTGCCGTCTTAAAATCAATGATTAACATTAGGACGCTGAAGCCATGCACACTACAATGCGGTTTGGGAGGTTTACTCGATTACTAGGTATGGGGTGCATGTAAGTACTGTCTCGTTTAGTAAGTGCCCAGTGCAAAGTAGAAAATCCCAAGGATGTGATAGGACCTTGTTAGGGAAGCTACGTGTGCTGCGCGATGACCCTCGGAAATCTGTATTGGATCTTAGGGTTCTAATTTCCAACTTGTCCCAGTAACCCCTACCCTATGTCACAAAGATGATGGTGATTACCTAGGTTTCTCCGAGGATGCTAATACAAACCGGAGTCCCTAGCCTACATACAGCTGCGTCGTTAACGAAATAAGATAAATCAGAAGCTTTTGAACAGCCTCTTCGAGGTTTTCCAAGTATGCTACTTTTGCTTTAGTCGGTTGGACGGTTGAACGCTCACTTAATCTATAAAATGATCGACAAAGGTTAGCCAGTGTGCAGCCGATACTCTGATAAACCTATACAAGTTCAGAAGCGATTCAACTGCTGTCGTAAAATCTGTTAACTTGACTGAATGGAACATGCTCGGACTCATGAAAACTTGGTAGCACTTTTAGCCATTCAGTCATCAACTTCACAGATGTGCTTTTATCACAGAAGTGATCCTAAAGTAATATAATCACGGAACCATAAATATTATATGATTTACTTTCTCTTATGATACGGCTGGGTGGCGGTACCTCTCTCCGAGCCCCCACGGCTAGCGGCAGGAATTCTGCGACGACTACCATATCCTTTCACGAAAATGCCAAACCTTTCCATTCAAAGCGTGTGATGGTGTGCAGCGAGCGCGACGCGATTTTCGGAAAGAAGTTACCGCACCCAGTCAACAATATTTTTTACGAATATCAGATAAAGTAGAAATTGGTCGATAAACTTCACAACGGCATATAAATCATTTATCTGCCTCACATTTAAATCTTTTTTCCAAACTTGAATTGCTCTTTTTCCGTTTCATGGATTCGAAAAGAACATCTCAATGAGTCTTACACCCGTTAATAACAACATAACAGTAAACATCGTAACAATGAAGAAATAACCAAAGCTTAAGACGAATCCATGACAGTGCGAACCATTTTCTCATCACAATATCTCATCAAACGACTGGGAAATTGTGAAACTGGCGAAAAGGTATCGAAAAATTTTGTAATTGTAGTTCTGTTTTCAAATATGTTATACCTTGAGCTTAGAACCATTGACTACGCTCCACAAATCGCAGAGTTACTGTTTCCATCATTGAATTTTACGTGAAACACACCGTAATGATGATTGATGGCAGGTTCAAGGTGAAGCTGCCATTTACCTGAAAATCGATCAAAACCGTTGCTTGAAGTAGATCACTTCGTCTTTCAAATTTTCTGCACCTATCGAAAGTAACTGGTTATAGACACAAGTCAACAATTACCTGGTGCGAGTACTCCGTTCTTCGTATTTCTGCAGTAGAAAACTCGGGATGCCCGACAATGGACCAAAGCCTGGAATAGGTAATCCTTCCCTTCACAGCTCGCGATCTGATGCGAAGGTACTCCAGGGAAAGGAACCCATAGCTACACGACTGCTTTCTAGCTAGTTGCCGTTAGCATCTTTCAAAGTAAAGCGCTGAGCATGAGCGTGAAGCGTTGAGCATTACCGACGCTTTGCTGACAAGACCGATCGTCGAACGATACTGAACAAGTTTGCGGTGAATACTTTCTCGACCAACTTTATTGGTTTTGTTATTCACTTTTCCCTTTATTTTGGAACCGACACATTTTTCTCCGTTGACTGCTTTAGTATAGTGTAATGAAAGTATATTATTATAATAGAATTCTACGCAGCCCTGCTTCGAAAATTACAAACTCCAACGCAAACACCGTCAGCGGCGTACGCGGCTTCGAGCTTCACGCTCAACGCTAGTAGCCGTACTCTGCAAGCGCCCATTACAACCAGTGAACATGGTGTTCAATTTGTGAACGGGCAAGTGACCATGGGGCTTCGTAACTAACTATAACTCTAATTTAAAAATAAAAATGAACCACAATTACAAAACGTTACCATAGCACACATTGCACATGGCTCATTCTTCAAGTATACATCGCAACCAGTTGCAAGGTAATCATCATTGCTTCTAGGACACTTCGCTAGTTTTTGCACGATGTTGATGACAGGGTGACCCAGAAGTTGTTCTGTTCGTGAGCCTCTGACCAACTCATGACCATTCTAAAATTTGTAACATTTGTGATTTCACTCAAGCACAGGAACATGCACTTATTGGCTTCCTTTATCAAAAAAAATCCTCGGTACTCTATCGCTGGGAAACTACTGGGGGTTTGACTTACGCACAAAAATGAAGTTTAAACGAAATCGGAAGCCGAATATATATGCTTTCCGTATGAAATGTGCTACCCAGAATGACGAAAACCTCGATAATTCATTGACGATTTAGCAGAAAAATGAGGTAAAGACAAAACATATCCAATATTCGCACCTGCACGACGACACATCCCACTTCACTGGCAATCTCGCTCCAACGATATACTGATATCTTCTCTTCACTGGTCAGAAAATTATCGTTCAGCAAGTTTTCGAGGTCCTGAAATATGTGAAGTGCTTTAGAAACCCCGCATCAAGAACGCCACAGCGAAAAGGCAACATCAGACTTTTTTTGCCATGAAAAAAACCTTGATCTTCAAGTATACGTATGGATTTGTTTATTTCACCATAGGTTAATTCGTTTACATAGCATTTTATTGAAAATAATAATTCTGCTAGAGTCAGCCGTATTTTGGCCATTTAGATTCAGGCAGGTAATAGCGAAAGTCGTTGAATTCGGACCTGGTCTGGATGAAAGCTCGTCGGCCAGTACTCCTTTGCCCATTCGAACTGACGCCTTGTAAATGGTTTTGATGCTGGGACTTTCACAACCTGAATGACATGCCTTAGCTCCTCAAACAACATTACATCGTAGGTGATGCTATATGCACTTGTTATTTAAAATGGGTTGACTCACCTGCACATTGGATTCACTGAGTTCGAGCTCTTGTAATATCATGAGATGCTTGTCTGACAGCGAATCTGTGACGGGTTGTAGTAGCACTCGACCCATTTTATCGACTCGTTTCAGATGATCAAATCCTTCACATACCAACGGAACCTTTTTTAGAAATGGGCTGATTTTCTGCTTGTCCATAAACTGTACCACGTAAAACTCTGCCAATGGTACCGTTTCGCCACAGACTCTATCGCTCAGAATCGGAACTACCCTGAAACCAGTAGGTTTTATAAAGTCTACCATTTCATAAACTGAAAGGCTTCTATTTAGAATCTATACTCCTACCCATAACTTCATGAAGGTGAGAATTACCAAAATCTTCTATTTGTCATACTTTAATTTTTTGCTACTCAATATATCATCAAAGTAATCGAGTTACTACTCACCTCCTTCCCACCGATATTTCCGTCTTGGCATGTTTCGCCGGTGGCTCACCATTTTCAGCCTCAAGTGGGAGCTGAGCATGTTTCATCGCTCAGCTACATAAAAGATCCGTTTGTCACGCACCCATATCTGAAATGTTTTTTAGATTACCAATTAGCCGTCATATGCGTACCGTGACCTATTTCTGGCGAAAGATTCACTCTTGGTACATAAGCAGTGTCGGCGGATGTTGGATTTTCTGGAGTTCGAGGGACAACTGTGACAGTAAAAATGGAGGGGCGGGCAGGGAATGACAGACTAAATGACTAACAGACTTTTTACCTTACTCTGACAATAAGTTTGGAAAAAGAAAGCATCCGATATTGCGCAGTATCTTACGAAACTAAAAACCGTTCTCGGTGTAATCAAAAACAACATCCAAACAGTTGAAAGCGCTCTTTTTTGCCATAAAATACCCTCTTCGGTCCTCCCGTCAGGACTTTTGTGGAAATCATTCCTAGCGCTCAAAGCTCCCCCATAATGATTAGTCAAGCTCAAACCCACTGCTAACATCCGGAAACAAACGAATAGACAACTTGCCGAGGGCTTTCAGCTTTTTTGGGGAAGCAGTTGACAAAAATCGATAATCGAGAATAGAGCCGTTCTCCAATGATTGAAAGCATGTTTTTTGAACCGACAGCCGCAAGGTGGAAAACCAATAAACGTCCCCCGCACCTGCACTATCCGAGTTGATTTCCAACGACTCATGAATCTTTACATACATCCTTTTGAAATAAGTTGACTCTTTCCTACGATTCTGTACTATTCAATCAATCGATTCTCTTACCTAGAAGCCCCAATTTCATCTTCAATTTGTTTTAGTGAGACTAGCATCAACAGTAAACAAAGGCGAGAAAGGCACCCGAAATCAAAATGTTTTCTTGAAATCGTGGGGCTTAACACTAGTCCCATCCAAATTCTCATTTGTCGTTCGTACGCAATTTTTCAGGTGCGGTTGGATGTAAAAATCAAAAGTCATGGGTTTTTTTTTTTTTAGATTACCCACTCTTGAAATGTGAATATCAATTGTACAGTAGAAAACTTGATCCATTTTCCATACTCCCGCATTTGACAACTGATCCTAGAATACAGGAAACATGAGAAGATAGGAAATAAGTTGTTCCCACACCGAAAATCCTCCCCATACGATAGCAAAACCAGCTTTCTGTAGCTAGTTCACTTCTTCTGACGAAGCTACGGGCGCCCACACTTCTGACGAAGCTACAGGCGCCCACACCGAGGTAGGCGTACATGGTATGGGGGGGGGGGGTGTGAAAATGAGCCTCCACGTCTCTTATCGCTTTTACCGATGTCGGATGTGACATAAGGCATAAATTACAACGAAGAAGTACAGCCCTAATACCCCACGCATCAATACTATTTACCTACTTGCATCCCATCCAACAAAAATACAGCTAAATGTTCGAAAATCGAACTTTTGGCATGGTGCCAATAGACTGCATTTTCTGCACAGGACCGACCCGTTTGTTGGCTGAGTATCGCGCAGTGGATGCGCTTCAACGGGGCGCGGCCATGATTTCGCTGCTTGCGAGTGGCATGCGTCGGTGACGTCACGCGTCCTTTTGTCGCTCGCGTTGACTTCCCGGCTGCACCGTGGCATGTTGTCGGGTTTTGTCAGTTGTTTGTACTGCCTTTCGAAAGTTTAGTCTGGGAGCGGCTGTTCCTTTCACAGTGTGCCTTATCATGGTAGTATATCGTTGATTACACAGCATTTTGTGGTAGAATTTGTCGTTGGTTGGCAACTTCCGGTTGCAGTGTCCGGTGTTTTAAAGCAGACAGTTTTCTTTTGTCGTCTACACTCTTTCGCATTGCATGTATTTGAGTCATCAATTTTTTTCCTCTTCGCTTGCGGTGATCTATGACGCATTACATTTTGTCGGCATGTTTCTCGAAACCCACGCAAATCTCAGAGTACCATTTCCAGTGCTACGTTATAATGCATTTGTCCCAATTCCGCATGAACAAAAGGCCTGATGAGTATCTTGTTCCATGGTTTATAGCAAATAGATAGCAAAATTTGATGTGTGCTTCATGAAAATTTCTGCCGAGGTGACTCATCTGCTGCCAGCCTCATCTTGTTAAATACCTAGCGGTCGTGGTAGTAATAACTTGCCAGACTGCGAATTTTTTTAACCTTGAAAATCGCCTCATTTATTCATTGTTAATCTAAGCGCCTATGCACATTGGGATAGCTATTCTAGGAATTGCGAATAATGAAACATCAAGCAGCACAGATTACTGCTCGCTGTCCGCTTCAATTCACCTTCGTCTATACTCTTAAGCTTTGAGTTATTTCGACTATTAACTCCGTGCGTGTGAACATTTTATGATGTCTTTTCTTTCTACAAATCGTGTACGCGCGGTTTCCCTTTTTTGCTTATAGGGTCATGTTCCGCCCACTCGAAGTGAGACAGCGCAATTTATATCATCATTTTGGGTCTCAAACCCGCTCCTCACTTCGTATTACGTTGCTATGACTCGCTGTTTGGGATAGTCGTTAAGAATTGTTGTTTTCTCCATCGTTAGAGTTAGCAGAATCTACAAGTCTTATTTCATTACATGCTTGACTGGATTCAAGCTTTTCATAACCATCGTGGTCTATTCATTCGTGCATTCTATTCAACTGAACCAACACGAGTACCGTTTTCAGACGACCCAGAGTTCACCATGGGTGACCAGAATGGTCGTCTGGACTCACCTCTGAGTAGCCATGAGTTCGACAAATCTGTAAGTCCACCAAGTCTTGACCGAAGCCGTGAAAGCGATGCCTTCAGGTGGGATATTGAGCACATTAATGCATTTATGACGATATTTGTGTTATTTGAGAGGTGGCATTTCATCAGACATTGCTATTTCACTGTTTAGATCAAATACTTCAAGTCCATTGCTGAATACAGAGCCTCTTCCACTTGATGATCAATCTCATTGCCCATATTGTCATAAGGACTTCAGAAAGGTAGGCGAAACTTAATGCATCAGAGTTGTATCTTACTTAACTACCCTTATTTTCAGCCACGTGTCCTAGATTGTCTGCATTCAATGTGTGAAGACTGCATAATAGCACAGTTGGATGGTCGGCGAGATGCACAAAAAGCAAATGATCAATCCACTCGCAATCCTACGGATTGTGAGCTGGAAACACCGAAACGTTGGTATACTTCTGTTTTGGTATATCAGCATGTATGAATTAGGTAATCGGATACGGATCAGTAATCTTCTTGCTTCTTTTAGTTAAGGAGCGTCCAACTCCTCCTGGCGTTATCCGCTGTCCGATATGTGCACAAGAATCTCATGTCGGAAACGATGTGCGCTATGTACATACAATGCTCCTTGATTATGTAAGTGAACATATGGGAATGATTGAGCTTTCTCCGAGTCAAAGACTTATTTTCCATCTTCCATTTTACTCAGTACTCCTGGTTATAATGACGTTGAGGAGCTTTTTGAAAAAGGCGTCCAGGAATTGAATTAAATGAGCCAGTACGGCTTTTTTGTACTGCTTTCTATGACTTTTCTCGTGGAATCTGTATGACGAAGAACCAGTGGTGAGCTCAGGCGTTGTATTTTAGGTTCGTCTTGCGGAAAATGAGGAAGCTGTAGGAGAACGACGTTGTCGAGCTTGTAAATCTGAGCAGCCTGCGATTGCTGTTTGTAAGCAGTGCCAGTCGGATCTCTGTTCAAATTGCCTTTCTGCTCATAGCGTAATGAGAATGTTTGAAGGGCATGAGGTTTGTTTTTTGTATAAGTACGTTTATTTAACAAATTTTGAGTGGAGTGCTGCTGTCCCTAAATTTAGGTCATGACGTATGCTGAAATGGAACAGCGTGGTCAGCGTGGTGATGTGCGTCCAGTGCAGTGCCCAACACACTCACTTCCTTATAAAATGCTCTGCGCTACTTGCGAGACACTTTGCTGTAAAGTTTGTCTTGAAATGGAGCATCTCAATCACAAGGTATATCAGATTCTTGAAAATATCACATAGGTTCCCCAGTATTTTCCTCATCTATGGCGAAGCATATTTTCCAAGTAGTCCGGTATTCGCCTTTACATCAAATAAAGTCAAGAGTTCCGTTTCTTCCTTGCAAGCAGAGAACGATAGATCCTCTTCTCGGGTTTTCTCAGGAAGTTCAAAACCCCCAAAAATACCTATAAGTTCAGAGAACTTCTTTAGGAGCTACTCTCGATCAACAGGCTGCACGCATACAGTGGGAGTTCCCATTTCCGTATCGGAAAAGACCAGCTTTATTGGCTTTATACTATACCTTAGGATATACTTGGAGTTAATGCCGTCTAGAGTGGTTCATTCGCTCGTTATGCTCTAGGCGTACAATTTTACATAATCTCCTCTCAGCCCGAGAACTGCTCACAAATTGTTCAAATTCAGATTAGGACTAAATTGGGAATTTTTTTAAAAACATACAAGTGCTTGAGTAAATTCAGGTCGTCGAAGTGAATGCAAGAGTTGTCTTTACAATACAGTCGGAAATTGAAAAACTGGCAGATAAAGTTGAGAAAAAGGTGCGTGACGATTCCTAATTTCCTTTTTTGATGGAATAACTCAACATTGCTTTTTAGTGGCGCGATTCTATGGCTGAATGGAGCGCTATTCCGGACAGGTCAGCAAGCCTTCACGAACAGTATGAAGCGGCCAAAGTCCATGTGGAAATGGCCTTTGACGATCTTTTGAAAGCGCTTGAGGAGGCGAAAACTAACAAGGTTTGTTTTTTGAGATGGTCTTGTGTATGTTGTCACTTTTATCACTAGTGACTCGAAAGTGAGTAAGATTTCTTGGTCTCACTCTCTCTACCTTTTGTAAAATGGTACTGAATTGTTCCTAAGTTATTTCAGCTTGCTCAGTTAGAAGAAACTCGTCAGAAGCAGGAGGTAGCAATTGAAGACCTCTACAGGAAGATGAATCTAAATGAAGCAAGAGTGAGCGATGCGCTCAGGTAAGACTTCCATTAAACTCAGCTCTCACAGTGAGATTCTGGCAGCATTGCATTACCTGAAGCATAATTCTCTGTTGGGAAGTATCTGAACAAAGCAAGTGTGGGTTTCCTTGGTTTAATGCATTTTTAATCAGTTATTAAGCCGAAGTAGCAGGCTTTTCTTTGTCGTCGTAGGTTCTAAACGACGTACTTGTTTGCCAAGTAAGAATTTTGTTAGGTAGTTGACATCCTGGGCGGAGTTGGTGTGTTGGCAAGTGGCGCACTATATCACTCGCTTAGTANAATTGGTACCAGACACGTCTGGGAAGATAAAAGCACTGACTTGTACATCGGCTGGCCACCGCAAGTCATTGTATAGGCCACATACGCACTCATTACGCCACTACGATTCTGAATGGAAGTCGAGTGCGGGGGCGCATCCCTCAGACGGGATTAATTAACGCCAAAAACCTCATCCTTATTATCCTTAGTTGACATTCTGTCCATATTATTTGTTCAGATTCGCTCGCAACTTACTCTCGAAATCGAATGGGATGGAATTGTTGGCTAGCCGTCGCAAAGTTGTGCAACAGCTCAACAACCTGGCCCATACTATGCCAGCATTAGGAATTCAGGTAAGGTTGGAGCTCCATCCAGTCTTAGCGTTTCTTTGATTATTTGTTTAGGTGGAGCTAGAATATCAGCCTTTATCGAAAAAGCAGTTAGACACCCACATGAATGCCATTTGTGGAAATGTAATTGGTGAGTCATGGCTTTACAGGAAACTTCTAGGTAATTCAGATGCACTAAATAGATTGAGGTTTTCTGCCTCGGGGTATTTGCTCTAGTGCTGTTGACATAACACCACGCGCTGAGGTCAATTCGGTGATCAGAACTATTTTAAGGTCGAATGGTGTCTGCCAACGTCAAGGAGACAATAAATGTGCAACAATCGCCCACCCAACAAGTACAACCTCCACAACCAGACTATCCAACAACCAGAATCGCTGCTACGGCATTGCCTGGTGCACCAGATTGGAATCGTTCGTTGAGCAATGGCCATGGGTCAACTGGTGACTTGGGAGCTATTGGAATTGAAAGAAAAAAATCAAAGTATAACATTTGACTCAAACTTTCATATACCCTGCAAAGAATAATGTTTTAGTATCTCATCTGCATGGAGCAATAGCATTGGACCCTCTCGCGTGACCGGGCCAGGGGGTGATGCATTTGGCTGGCCACCCAGCAGTCACCCTCCAGATTTGCCATCGCCTTCCCCTCCGATACCGTTGAAGGATGTTGCTCCGCCCAGTTTCACAATCGGTGGACCTGGAGTTATTGGTCAACCCACAAACACCAATTCTTCAGTCACTGCATCTGGAGGAAATGTAAGTTGAAATTTCGTTTCACAAATCAAAAAAAAAGGAATCAGATTTTCTGAATTCAGCGTTTTTTTTTNAATGGTTTCCGAGATTTATTAGAGCGAATATATGGCTGCTTAGGATGCCACATGAGGTATAGTCGGTCATAAACGGCGCATTTATGACCTAAGGGCCGGAGGGCACAATACTAGAAATGGACGTAGGTAACAGCTTATAGAGCTGCTTCAAAGGTGCATGCGCACTTTCACAACGTCATACATTTGTTGAAGAGATAATCAGCTGATTGTCCGGGGCACGTGACTCAATGGTTTTCTTCCATGATGCACTTTCGAAGTATGGGTAGAAAAAAAAACAGAGAATTACAAGGAGAGGTATTGCAGCCAATTTTTTTTACGCCTTTGTACGGTTTGGGAGCAGGGGAGAAGGATCGAATATCCAATCAATACTCGCCCAGACAAGGTCGCTCAATCAGTACCAAACTTTGGGAGGGTAGAAGCACTCACTGTCCAATAGCTGACCACCTATCCTTGGTTTTGTGAAGAATGACACTTGATTAAGGCCGCAAAATTTGTGTTCCACTCAAACAAAACAGATGACTCAATAATTTTAACAGAACTTTTTCGCTGATTTATGAAAGCGCTGAACTTTTTTTTTTGTCAGAATAGATGGAAAACTACGGCCATTCATCCTTCTGTAGAGGTTTTCGGTTAGCTCTTCGGAGAGGTACCATGCTCCAGCAGTAGCTTCTCGAAATGAACGGCTCAGATACCTAGAGTAGCGAAACCTACAACGTTCTACATCGGGTTATGGTCTGGGCTATTTGCCAGCCAATGTAGAAGAGGTACCTTGGCGGCTGAAAAAGTCCGGATGCTTCGGCGAACTCGACTGGATGCATCATCTTGTGGGAATGCAAGCTGTCGCCAAAGGGCAGAATATGACGAAATGGATATGACATTTTTTTGGTTAGGCGGATTATCTTCTTCATGAAACGGTTTTAGGCTGCCCAATCCATAAGAACTCCCCTTTTGTAAACGTGCTATGAATATCAAAGCCCCGGAGTGACGTTAATATGCGAATTCCTTCTATATTTCACCTATTCTCTCATCAAAGAGTTTTTTGAGAATAGCTTTCTGTGCGCATTTTCACGAAATTTGTAGGTGGAAAAACAGCATGGGATTGGATGTATTTATCAGGTATGATAATTTGCTCGCTTCCCTCCTCTCTGAAGCTTTACTGCAACTCTTCGGTCCTTGAATTCGGAAACACTACTTTAAGTCGTCGCGAACTGGGACGGGAAGAATACACAAAGGTGTCAAATAGTTCCTGTATCACGTTCCATGCTAGCTGGTGACAAATAAAGATATCTAACCAAAATTCAAACCTTTTAAGCTTTACTGCTTCAGGTAATTAGTATATCGACTGTAAACTGATCTACAATTATTTTCAGCCATTATTGACTGGAGCATCAAACACGGCATCGATGATTTACAATAACTACCAGTGGCCGCCATCATCGAATCCAGCACAGGCAGCCGATCTTCGTTTGTTTCCGCCTATGTCACATCCGTCGTCGGTTGTTGGAGCGAATCAGCTGAAACTCGCACAAGCACAGGCAGCACAGGTGGGACTGGGGCTCTTTGGATATGACGATAATTTCAGATCTTGTTTTAAATTCCATTTTCTTCAGCTCCAAGCAGCACTCCTTCTACAGAATAATGGGCTCGCAAATCCCAATCTTCTGATGGTTAGTGTTCTTACACCCTTCCTTTTGTTTAGTGAGTTTTGTACCTTGTTTATGGTGGTTGCAGCAGGCACGACTTCGTTCACTGGGACCTGGAGTGGATCCACTCTTGGCACTTGGAGGTCTATCACTTGCTGGTGGTCCAGGAGATGGCAGTGCACTCTTAGGTAGTGGAGCTCAGAGAAGTTCTCCACAGGAACTTCTGAATTCAGCTCGTGTGCCAGAGTTGAAGATTCACAGGTATCGTTAAGTTTGTTTTCTAATGTGTTTGCCTCCCAAGCAAGCTGTATGAGTTTTCGAATCCTTGCCTTTCTCTTTTTTTCACTAATTGTGTTGCAGTGTGTTCGGAACAAGTCAGCAAGGTAGCTCTATGCGTGAACTGCACTGTCCCTCTGGGTTCTGCTTGTCAGAGAGTGATGACATACTAATTGCTGATACAAACAATCACCGTATTGTCGTGTGTGGGCCTCCCCATCCATGGAAAATTGGAAGACCTGGAACGGTATGTACTTCATTTAGTTCTTTGTTGTCGAGCAGTAAGAAATACATCTTTTTCCTAGGATGACGGGCAGCTGTGTTTCCCACGCAAAGTAATTGCTTTGAAAGGCGAAGTCACAAGGTATGCTGTACTCGACAAAGGTGTGGATGGCAAGACACGTGCCCAACTCTTTGATCAACGTGGTGAATTCATCAAGCGCATCAATATGGGTAACTAATTAAAATTTCGAAATTCGGCGCTTCCGTGTCTGAATATTATGTCATATGATTATATGGGAAAGTTGATTATTTTTCAAGTGCCCTTGGTACCTCGCGGAGGAATCGAGGTATCTGCGGCTTCATGCACGTCTTCTGGGCACCTTCTTCTAGTTGACACAAGTGGAGTGGTTTATTGCATTGGTGAGTCCAGACCTACGGCTAACTAATTAGTTGCAGCGGACAAATGCGTATTTTTTTCAGACGTGGATGTACCTAGAGTTGTATTCTGGTTCGATGCGTCATCTCATCTTGGCGAAGCAAGTGACGTCGCTATTTACGAGAAGAACGTTTATATAACTGATTTCAAACATCACTGCGTACAGGTTTTCAATACTGATGGTAAGAGATTATGAAAAATGGGTGTAGCTTTAAAGGAAAACATATATACTTTTTTGTCGTTCAGGGCAATTCATTCGTAAACTGGGTGAACCATCACAGACCCCATACCCAATTGGCATTGACGTGTCAAAGAATGGTGATGTTCTGGTCGCGGACACACATGGAAACCATCTTCATGTGGTGGTTTTCACTGCGGATGGCACGCTTCAACAATCCTTCACGCACAATGAGTTTAGGGTAAGCAGTTTTCTTGCATAGGAATTAGGCTCATGATCCTCTATGGAGGAGCTGGTATACAGGGTGACCCCTTTATGAAGTGTGACGGGCAATAAAAAATCAATTTCTGGGCTTCTCGTTTTCTTCTTTCGCTATGTTATGGAGTTATTTGATTTTCCCGCATATTTTGAACCTAATGAGGGCAGTCTTCTTTGCTATTCATTTGTAAAAATGGTTTCGCTTGACGATCGTTCAGCAGTAGTCGCGATGTACAAACGCGGAGCATCAGTATCCGAGATTTCCAAGATGCTCAAACTCCATCGAAAGCACGTACATCGCGTCATTAAGCGATTCGAAGAGACTGAAAAGATTGA
>UZAF01018447.1:0-14244 GCA_900617895.1 Haemonchus placei | reverse complement strand
GAAAGCCTGCACTATCGAACATTGGTCTTTGGAATCTCTGAAAGAAGCTCTTTTGGAAGCGTGGGATGAAATTTCGCCGGAAATGATTGCGCGCATTCTTAAAAACTTCCGAAAGAGGTTGGACGCTTGCATCAAAGCCAAAGGAAGACATTTTGAATTCTAGATGTGATATTATGTTTACAATTTTATGATGTTTGTATAGTACTAAATTTTTCTAATTTGATTTGATTTGAACAATTTTGTTGTTATTTTTCTGTGTCACACTTCATGTGGGTCACCCTGTAGAAGAGGTTTCAAGAAGCGGCCAGGCAAACTATTGTGGGGTTGGGTTGGTTTTTAGGTGTACCCATTCGTCTCAGATGTCAGTCCTGGCTTTCCTTGAACCAAGTAGCATTTATTTTTTGCAGCTCTCTCGCTGTGTTGGCCTACGTGTTGCTGGAAGCGGCCATGTTGTCACTTTGTGCAAACATAACCACACCCTTTTTGTGTTCAAACCACTCTACATCCGTTGAACTCCGACCTGGATTTGAAATTGATATGCCTGCAACATCAGAGGGTTTGAAAATCTAGTTTTCATCGAATTAAATCACTACATTTTATAATTCCTGTATGTTTCTAAAATTTTTGTTAATGCAATTTCCTTGACTGATGCTTTCTATTCGAGCCATCCAGTGATCCTCACTGACGGTGCGCTTCTCAGAAATCATCAGCCCATCCAAATTCATATTCTTGCTTCATGTTCTTCTAGCTCTAGCATCTTTGCTCATGCCCTCTTCGCTAGCGTGTCGATCTCTTTTTGTGGGGCGAATTATCCCGAGTTAGTATAATGCGGGTCTGTTAGTGGTTTATGTACGCTTGCATATATAATTTTCTCATGTTAATGTGTATCGTGTTTATATCTCCATAGGTAATCTCCTTTTTCCGTAGACTCAACCTATGAACTCTCGAAATGTCGAAGTTCTTCTTATAGGAAAACTTAAGTAATCTGTTGTTGACCTTTCAAACCATTCAAGTTCGGAGAACTGGTATGCATAAGGCGGACTGCTATTTGTTTCTGAACCGATTCATTTTGGGTCCCCAATACTTTAACATATGGTCGAGGTCCAAAACTATTGGCTTGGGAGAGTTCAGGAGGTTGTAGATGAATTTATGCGAATCAAAGTATATTTATTTGATTGGGCACAAATCTTTCGCATTCATACGGTACTATGTTAGCTACGAATTGGTTTCTTCGGTGTTCGGTTTGGCTCCTTTTCATCGTTTGCTCACATTAAGCAGTTTGCCTAGATGGTTTTTTTTTCGGTAGTAATATTATCATTATTCTGGCGTTGTCCTTCACTTATGCAGTGTCTCATCTAAATAGTTTTTTAGTGTTTATGACATTTTTGTAGTGTTGTTTTCCCACCTAGTAGTATATACCAGTTGAAGAGTTTGGGCTCACAGATTGATTGGTAATACTATGCGCAACTTGCAACCCTCGAAGACTTGGTTTTAGAGCGCCGAGCGCATTAGCTGTAAACTTATATTTTGGTAAACTTCCCACTCTTTCTCCCATATTTCTCTTCATTATCTTCTATCGCGCGGCTCCATTTTGTTTCTCTCTTTTATTCAAGAGAGGGAGCGTCGGCGTGGGACATTACACGAGATTTTTGCTCTATTTTTGTGTTTCCGTTTCCATTTTGTTGCATGGTTCCTCACCGTACCGTTGTGTAGCTGTACCAGTTGTCCCATTTTTATTATTACTTTTCACCATATTTGTTTTTATGGAGCATTCAAGTTAGTCGTCTAGCCATTGATTCTAGTGTTAAAATGTGCTTTGACGGTGTAATTTATGTCAGTTACTCAAGAAATTTGTTACTGGGAACGAGCATAACTTGCTTGAATATTGAGTATCTGGCGTAAAATCTCGTTTTGCACAGCCGGTGGGTCTACCATTGCCCATTTCTGCTTCAATGCGTCCCTTTTGGAATTTTTGACTGTGCTTTCCTACCGAAAGTTAAGAGTCAATCTAATGAGTAGACCACATTGGCTGTGGTGTGTACAGCTACGAATATTTATGTTTTGACATCTACGCCTATACATTCCGTGCTGTGCGATGTTTTCAATTTTGGTTATTATCATGCTCGGTGCTTGTCGAACCCCTTTACGTTATCTTATTATTCATTGATAGAGTTTTCTTTATTGTAAGTAGTATTTCTAATTTCGCACCCTTGTCACATGCATGTATTCGTTGAACGTTTATTACGCGTTATATATCTATCCTACCTAATTAGTCATGTTACTCGATGAAATATTAATTTGTTACTGTATAATTTTTCATATTTAATCAGCTGTTATTTAGATTTCTTATCATTATATGATGTGGTGTATTATTTAGATTTGAATCATGTATTTTGAAATAGGATAGCTCGCTTTCATTTTGTTTTCTTACAGGTTTTTTCATTTTCTCATTACTGCTATAGGGGATTTCACAAACGTCTGTTCAATCGATTTCGCTCTATTCGTTCTTTATTCGCACTTTAACAGTTGGGAATTTTATGCAGTCTATCAAATAAATATATGTGTTTTTTGCAAGATCTCTTGTGAGTCGCAGTTTGGATGATTTTGGGAAATGTAGGATAAGTTGCTTCAGCCAGTCTGCTACAAGAGCGCTTCTGTTGCAATAAGCATGAGTGAGTAAGGTTTTCGGTTCCTTTTTTGCCAACGTACGTTTCTGGTGCTCAACAACAAGTCATTCTGCCTGAGGAACGATTTCAATTTTCGGCAAAGTTCAAAACATTATGTAGCGTTTCAAAAAAAAAATAGACAGTCATGAGTTTTGCAATTAACGCCTATCGAATGAACTATTTGCGACTCGTCTTATTTTCGAACGATGTGCAGTGGTGAGGCTTCGGGTAAGCTGCCGTGATTCGGCTCAATTTCTCCGCCATTCAAATGAAGGACGTAATAACGAGCAAATAATGAATCCCAGTAATGGTTTACTATTGTTTTGTAGAATTTTCGGACTATGAAATTCCTACCGAAATTGGGTGCTGTATAGCATGAAATAGCGCTGTTGTGCTATCCAAATACACGACTCTACTAGTTGAGGTCTGTTAAGCTGCGGGCGATACCTCGTAGAGCATACATGTGCAGTGTAATGGAACTTTTTGAATTCCCGTTCGGAGGAGCTTTGTTTTCAAAATCGAATTTCGCTTAAGCTTCATGGTTCAATGCCAACATCTGTCAGCATTTAGCTGTACATTGTTCTAGGTCCTTTATTGGCTGTCTTGGTTCAACTCCATTCAATGCTGAAAAAGGAGATTGAGGCGTTTAAGGTTTGTCCCGAAATATCTGCGCTTCCTACTTTCACAATGTCGGTTTTGTCCTATCAAGACCATTATTTCCGACCAATGATGCTCTTACATTAAGGGCGAGAGGTACTTTTCTCCAGACAAAAAGAGCCTTCCAGGGCTTAGTGAAGGGCTTTTAGAAACCGGTTATTGTGAAGTATTTTCATAATTACACTGGTTTTTGGTACATTAAGAAGTTAACTAATTGGTTAGCTTTTTGGAAACTCTTGTCTATTGCTCATGTTGGGTACCGTGAATAAAAGAACAGTTTACCATTGTGGCCCGGAATGGCACAAATAAGGCCTGCTTAAGACAGCACGATTATCATGCGGTTCAAAGCCTATTTCCATCCCCGAATCCGATAGGTGTAGGCACTGCCCGGACTCATTTCTTTAGACACCATACACTTAATTCCGAGTCTTCCCCATGTGTTGCAAGATTGTCATCGTTTTTGAATGTACAGGTAGTTCCATAATTCACAGAAAATCACTAATTACCCGTAAACCATTCGCAGCACGAATCCATGGCACGTATTGGTGGGGGACGGTCAAGTCGTGCGTCCGAGAGTGCGCGCGGCAAATTGCGCGGCGAAACCCATACCTATTCTGGCGACTTTAGCGCCTATTACTTGGGCCCAATTTTGAAGTACAGTAGAATAGCAGGATCAGCTGACCTTATTAATCTACCCTACTTCAGATTTGGGCCCCAATGATAGGCGCCGGAGTCGCTCGAATTCGCCACGAACTTCGCCGCGCAATTTGCCGCGCGCACCCTCGGACGCACGACTTGACACACACCCACGTATTAGTCCGTAGTTTTGCGAGGACTCAAACTTTCACGCGCGGGAAACTGGAATTTTCAAATGCTGCACATGTTTCTCTGATTAGGAGCCACAAAGCAGTTCAGACATGCCGAAAACGATGGTATCTGATCTGCGAGAATCTGCACGGAAGGTACTCGACGATATGAAATGCTTCATCTCTGGTGCCGACGAGGAAAAGAAGTAGGTTTTTTGCGTTTTCATGTTTTTCTGAACTAGTGCCATCTATCTTTCTATAGCTCTCATTTATGCTTTCAGAGCTCTAGAAAGTATTGTTAGCCGCTTTGCGACGAGTGGTGAAGGAAACGCTTGTGTGGTTGTTGGTAGGGGTGAAAGCGGTCGTACAACCGTTGTGAAAAATGCCGTCGAAGAGTTTGAGCTTAGCGCGAAGTTGATTGTGGTAAGCGTGGGTGAGTAGCTTTTCCATTTGTTTTATGGATGTGTCACGCTCCTGACAACTGACAAATTTTAGCTCAAATTGGTTCCGAAAAAAATACGCTGCAGTTACTAACGGATGGCGAAGACCTCAAGGTATGCTTCTATTGAAAGCTTAGTGCTTGGTGAGAAATTTTGGGAAAAGAAGTAAAGCATCTGCTGTAGTAATAAGTGTTGTTGTTTACCTTCGGCCTGATTGTTTTTGATGATGATCTGATCTGAACTCTGATGCATTGGGCCTTCTATAAGATTTAACTTTTTTCTAACGTCTTTGATGAAAGTCTAGTATTGGGGAACCACTCTACTCACGATCAGATGCGCTTACGTAATTTTGCTTTTTTGGTGAATTGAATTTTCAGCTCATCTCTATTCCAGTATATTGCTTGTATAGGCATCTTACCTACGCTGGTGTTCCTTCCCATCTACGGCTTAGGCAAGAAACTGTACCCTCTTTAGCTAAGAGACGCTTAAGCTCCATTACATGCCTACTTAGCCGTTTATCCCTCCTTCTCTACGCTTTGACGCTTTGACGCTTAGAGCTGGAGACGAAAAGGTCAAGAAGTGAATGCCCCTCCCCTTCCTGACTACGTTTTCGCCGTTTTCGTGCAGCATTCTCTTCTTCAGATTCTTACATTTTTCAAATGTGCGTGTTTCCTCGGTGGAATTTAAAAGCATATGGTTTTGCAGAGTTGCATACTGATAATTGAAGATGCAGACGAGTTGGCAGCACGCCAGCGACAGTCGTTACTTTATTTACTTTTGGACACGACAAGAAAAGGCAGCGATCATCAATGGCTGGTGTTTCTGATGGTGCAAAACCAGGTTTGATGATGTAGATTTTCCCATTTTAATTGGGCTAGATAGCAAGGAATTTTTTTTTTNTTTTTTTTTGCTCAATGTGACATATTTAAGAACTTCATCACGTCTTTGGAAAAAAGAGTTCGATCTCGATTATCCATGGCTCGGATAGTTTTCCAACCGGCTAGTTCGTTGGATGAATATATTGAGGCGTTCGGAAGTTTCCTTGGTAAAGAGAATCCGGAGGTTTCTAAAGGTGAGCGCTTTCTATGACACAGACAGGATTTTGTGATAATTGTGATCTTTCACAATAACATGTGACCCCCCACGCATCTTTAATAGTTAGCCTACAAGAACTTTCTAACTTCCAGAATGGCGAAATTTTGTAATGGAAGTTACAGCGGACACCGCAGTCTTAGCTGAATTAAAGTATTTGTTCTCGGTACGTTCATAGGTTTTTTTTCTGCGAATTAACTCTTTATTGTTCGATATAGTAATTCTTGCAACATGGTTCTTCTTTGTTTACGATACGCTATTTTCCAGAAGAGTTTCACAGAAAAAGAGGAAATGCTTTATTATTCAGACGGACAACTCTTATGCTGTACTGAAAAAGGTGACAAGCGCTTTCTTGTGTCTTTATTTGGCAAACGAGGATGCTACACCAGTCAGCAAGCTTGTAACGGATGCCGTAGAAATGATTTTACCACGGACTCACTCATTGGAGGCCATTGTCAGATGTAAGAGCTTTTATGTTGGTATCAGATGTCATGTGAACCATGTGAACCTTGCAAGAAATCTGCTTTTTGATGACAGATCATTGTTTACAAACATTAGAAGATGACTGTTTCTGCAGATTCGGCGCGTTTTAAATGTGCTGCTGAGCATCCTACTGTTTGATTACAGATCTCTCCTATATCATTAGGATGCTTTTTTGGTTCCTTCGCTCTCATGAATGCTGAACGAGAATAATTTCATAAGTAGTGGTTTGCGTAGTTCGGGATGAACGACTTTGTTGATAAAAACGTGTTTGAGAAGTGTAAAAGCAAAGCTCGCACTCATTTTCCTACTGCACTCACTTCCTAATTACCTCGTAGATTTTGCAGTGCACATTGTAATGCGTTAGTCCCCAGCAAAACTTATCCTACAACTTTCGAGCTTCGGACCTATTTCGTTTCTATGAAAATGGCTTGCCAAAAGAAAGCATCCTACAACTTATCGATTTTTGTTCTTATTTTTACAATCGATGTCCATAGCAGTTCCTAGGTACTCCTTCCTTCTAATTAGCGTTTTTATTACTACTATTTTTTGACCTGCTAGCGGGATTTGCTGTTTAACGACTATGTTCATAGTATTTCTACTTTGTTTCTGCAGTTGACTAGTTTGTATTTAATGATCTTAAAACCTGTTTCTGCAGACATAAGCACTGACCTAAAGCTAGAAATGTCGAGCGGAAGTGTTCCATCTTGACATTTCTTGAAAATCGAGCATACGTGAAGATTAAAGTTAGAATCTGCGATGATGACTGTGCAATATATTTAATTTCCATTTTAGCTTTATCCTTGTGGTCTTTGTGTGTGCTTCTCTGCGTTTATCGGCGACTACGGTCATGCCCGGTATCAACAGCTGTGGGATATAGAAAAATTGCTCAAGGTTTCGTTTAGAACAAAATATAATATTCGGCTCTTTATGTTTTTATGTAATTTAAGCTTCATTTATTGCTTTAATGCCCTTAAAGCAGTTGATTTCACTGAAATATCTGTATCTAAGCATAATACCCTCTAAAAAGAAATACCTGAATAATTCAAAAGTCACAACTTCCTTTTTCGTGCGCACAGCGCTTGCTCTGCCCAGTAGCTGGGTCTCAAATTCTTTTCTCCGAATGCTGGGTCGTACTTCCTTGTTGTAGTTGTAGCATCGAAAAGGGCCAAAAACGCAGGCTGTGAAGTCTTTTTCGCACAAATCCTGCTATGACATAACTGGAGACACAACGGCACATTCCGCTTTTAGTTCACTGAAGTGAAAAGCTTTTTGAGAGTTTGTTTGTTCGTTTTCGCTCACGAAATTTGTAGCGTATTTCCGTTTCTTCAGTTCGTTCCTATTCGTATTCATTAATTGAGTACAAATCCTCCAATATTTTTTTGTTCACTTGCACTGAAAGCTAATTTGCGGTGGTTGTCAAGAATTGTTTGTAGATTTTCGACGTATTGGAAACACTGTGGATAGCCGTGTCCGTGTTCCCTCCGATTTGGCTGTGTATAGAGAACTAGATCGCCTTGTCGACTATGGACTTTTGATTGCGGATTCAAAAGCGAACAATGTTGTTTTCAAGTAAGTTAACGTTTTAGAATTTCCAAGAGCTCGAAACATAGGTAAAATGAGAAGTGCAAGAGCAGATTCTGCGGAATAAATTACAAAGTTACACTTTATTGCAACAACTAAGAACTTATCGCAAAACATTTCTTTGGACTAATTTCGATTATATGCAGCTTTATGGTTACTTTTTTTGCCTTGTATTTCCATGATTTGAATTGATTGCGCATATATCGCATTCCATTTAAGTTTGGCGTTTTTCTATCATAACTATCGAATAGCAACTGCATGCTATGCTGTAATGTTCTGCTGGTTGTTCGAGTTATTGCGGTGACAAAAAAAGCCTGTTCATACTAGTCATTATAAGTGAATGGATCTGCTCCTATTCTACAACCAGCTTTTAGGAGATGCTCGCTGAATGTACACTCGAAAACACTCGGTGAATTACTGCGAGGGGTTACCTTACCAATGGCAATCGGATATTGGTTTGATACCCAGACCACCTAATGAGAGCTTTCATATGTCATGTAACGTGCTGCTGAAGTGATGCCTAATTACTGACCATCACAATGCAAACAACAAAAAGATGTTTATATGAGTTTTTCTATATATATGAAGTGAAGATGTATCAATTATTCATGAAACATTTCAGTTTGTTCACTATCGTGCTACTATTTTTACTGTGCTATTAGATAATAACTTTATGATTCTCCAAATGGGTTTCCCTTGGTAGCTTTTGAAGTTAGTTTCGTATCATATCATTTTCTGTACCTATGTTCATTCAGTAAAACAATATCCGCAATAAAATATTTAACTTTAAATTTTCCCTCATCCTTGAGAGTAACTAGGCTGACTCATCTTATATCTTTCGCATAAACCGTTCCCACCTCGAGCACTTCCTTTCCTCATGGCTTCTCACGTTGTGTTAGTCACTATTCTATTGTAATGACGTATCAATCATTTCCCAAGCCACCTTGGGAGCTTATAATGAGATTGGTTTTAATGCTGCTTACCTAACTGCATATTCGCTTTTCATAGTGTTTGAGTTGTTTCGCTAAACCACCAATTTCCCTTTTCCGGACTTCCTCTAAAAGTTATTTCGTTAACACTTTTTATCAAACCTTGAAATGTTTCTGAACACGGTTGTGAATTGTCGGTCAAGTTCCGCTCACCTCGCTGCTTACCCGCGATATGAGATCTCTGGATTTTTCCTATTAGCTTTTATCAGCCATTATCTCTGATTCTAGTAGTACGGTTTTGAACGGAATTGTGAGCTTACCTTCACCTTACCTTTAGGTCTCCCTAAGGCCAACTGAGCTCTGTCTACTTTGAGCTTCCTAGGCTATCCTCTAACCGAATTTTCAATGTAAGCATGGGCTATTTAGCTATCGCTCCATTGCATATGATAACTTACTGTTTTCCTAGCTCCATTTTATTCCGATACGAGTTCAGATTTAATATCCCGAATGACAGCCATATCAAATAGCTTGCAGCCTGCAACAGGTACAAGTATTCCCTCAAATTTCAAGAGCTTAGAGCTAGTGTCCCTTTGTACGCACGATTCTATTAAGAATCACGTAATAATGGTTCAGATTCGCAAAATTCTGTGAACGGTAGGTCATCAGTAGTTTTCGGTATCAACTGATCATAATATTGAAGAACAACCTGTCAAGTTTCATTAATAATTCGTAGATTTCTTATCTCATACCATATCTCACTCTATATTTCTTGCCGATTTATATAGTTGCTCTAATCCCGTCACAAATTTATATTTAGCACGCTTCAAGCTTATTCTGAGGTGTCTCGTTTGAGTGGAAAAATGTTAGTCGTGGAACATACTGCGAAAAAAAGGAATAATGTGCGAAAATTGGCGAATTTTTAGAAAGACGAGGCTTTCAAAAAGTAGCAGGAAAGCGAGTTGTACGAGATTAGGCGTCTGTGACGGTTCGGGTATCTCCCTCCCGTCGGCGTCCCAATGCTTCTAAAATGTTGCAGTCTCAACAAGGCTGCCATAACATGGCCACTTTTGGGACATATCCATCGGCTAAGCCGGTTTTGGAACACTCGTAACGTCTTGTTGAGGTCGTTTTTCAACCAGACAGGGCGTTATACGGGCACTATCCATGGGGACCCCAGTTTCATTCAAGGTGCAATTCTCAGAAACCATTTACATCGTGAACTGTGCTTAGACCGCCGCGATGGTTGAGTCACAGGAGTGAAGTACATGTTCAAGTTATTGTCAATGCTGTATGAGCATTGCCAATAGATCAGGTCAGCCTACCTTCTAAGGTTACTCCAAACTGATTTCTTCAGTTAACCGTGGGTTTCCATATCACTATCACTAAAATGATCGCAGCGAGCTTTGCGAACGAGCACCCTGTAAGACCTACAATTCGATACACCAAGCTTCTGCTACATATTAAAATACTCATAAAAATTAAAATATAATACGAATGTTATCGTACGGCTGATTTTAACCATCGAAACACTTTATTCCAATCATGATACGAACCATAAAAATAAAATTACATGATCGATACTTCGTTAATATACGGTTCTGTCCCATATCGGGTTTTAGTCGACCTTTCGGAGCTGTTCTATAGAATCTTCCAGTCTGGCAATCTCAGACAAGGGGAAATATGTACACTGAAATAGTTTCCGTTTGCTCCATTTTTACATTACTGAGTGTGATTTCTTTATGATTCTTACAGTAGCCACTGAAGAAAAAAAAAAGACATTTTGATGCTTTTCTTTTGCTTGCCATCAGAGTGTGGTGTTTTTGTTTAAAGGCAGTGAATAGAATGGTTTGTAAACGTAAACATTGATGTATGCATAGCAGGAAAATGCGCTCAGCTATAGGTCGTCTCAGAAAAGTTTTGCAGTTTCTGAACACCCTCCACCCCCTCCGTAGATCCCAGTGGGTGTTCTCTACAGATTGTCTACCTTTGTCGTGTTGTCCTGACGATATCGATATGGACCTTGAGACTTCGAGGTTGGGGAACATGAGTCAGCAATCATCAAAAACATCAGTAATATCTTTTGGTTGGGGCCTCCACTAGTTCATTTCAGACCTGGGACACCGATAAGGGCGGCATCGCTGCCTCTTCTAACCGCTCTGGTTGAAGCTACCATCGAATGACTTAATGTGCTCAAAATTGAATTATTCCACAATTTCGACAATGGAACCTCAAATCAGCTAAAATCAGCTAACGTCACCTGTGCAATACGCACCAGATCGCTATGAAGTACTTGCCGATGTTTAGCTAGCTTTTTATCAAACTCTTCTTTTAACCGTTGAACCTTCACCTGTAGAGCTGCTCTTCTCACTGGGTCCATTTCCTAAATAAGCAATGAACTAGTGACTTCTCTACCCACTTGGTGAGAATGCAAAGGGAACTTCTAGAGAGATTTTGTTATTATTATATTATATTATTTTATTATTATTTATTATTTTATTTAGATTCTAACTTGTTCGAAGCGGCAGTGCCCTATGATATAACAAAAGTTTCAGTGGGAAGAGCTGATCAACCATTCGAAGAGAAAATCTTGATAGTGGTGTTATCACCGCCCGTCTATGCCCATCGCAAAGATACACACAAGGACTCATACACACATACGTATCCACACATATATTGTACATATACATGCATACGCGCATACACCCAAACACATTCGTACACTCGCATGCACACGTGCACACATACACACATACGTACACATACACACACACAAACCCATACACACCGACATCCACACCCACACATAGGGACGGAATGTGTCTTCCAGATAATAGACTATCTCTAGGGGGGGGGGGGGGGGGNGGCAATACAGATCATGATTTGCCTTTTCCTTGAACTGAGTCAGGGATGGCTCATCCTAGAAGTTTTCAAAGTTTTCTTGAGTAAGTAAATACTGACTTCAATCATATTCTGCGTAAGCTTGCGTATATCCTCTTCCACTTCTTGTGAGTGGCGAATGTAGCAGCGAACCTTAACTTGGCTAGAACTATTAGACGTTTTTTGAATTGGATAGATATCGATGATTAGGCTGTTATGGTGGACTTAGAATTCGTTGAACAGTAGGTACAGAACCGAGAATACTCGAGAAAATTGGGTGGGGTCAGGAGGGAGGAAAGAGAAAAAACGCTATATTCAGCAATTGACTCGAGTGAACTAACTAAAGGCCGAAGAAAGGCAAAGTCAAAAGCATCCTGATGTAGTCCACATATCAGTGTATTTAGTTTGATTTCGCAAGTGGCAAAAGGGCTGTTTGTATACTCGACAGACCAGGTTCCATTGTTATTTCTCTCTTGTTAAATGGTGCTGCTCCCGACGTCGGTATACGAATTTGCTCGGTCGGGTATCTCTTTCATTTATAAAGCAGAATCTTGTGGTGTCGGTTTGTAAGTTTGTCGGTGTGTCGGTTTGTCGGTCTGTCCGACCGCAAAACTTATGATTACCATGAAGGTAGTGATATGGAAAACCTAGCTCTATTCTACATACACTTCGTTCTTATAGATAAGTTGGTGGGTAGGTTGATGGAGTAGAGTGAGTGAAGTGAGTGATGTAAAGTGAAGTAGGTACTTTGAAACTGTGATTTCGATCTGTACCGGCATCGTGCTATGTATACCACGCCGCTCCTCTCCTATTGAGAATTAGTTTGAGACCATATGTTTTACCCTAGAACCGTTTCTAAGTTCAAGTCAGATCGGCTACCCCTCCTCTGCACTCTAGCCCTCAGTGTTGGATAAAACCAATGCCCCCTTCCCTAACTACACTTTCCAACTACTTGGTAAAAGTAAGGAATAAGGCCCGGGCGACCCGACTGGTCATTAACATTATCTATGCCCTACTCCTATCTGTCAACGAATTAGTTCCCTAGGTCAGGGAAGGTTATAAGAATCCAGTTCGACCCTCGATTTCAAACCTGACCTTAGAAAACAAGCGATCTCATTCCTTCAGAGCGACTTTATGGTGGGTTTGGCTTGCCCACTCCCACTCAACAGGTAGCTACTCACTCGTTCGGCTACGGAATTGTTCTTTTTTGATATAGCCATTGCAAGCTCCTTCACTTTCTCGGCGTTTTTCATTTGACGTTGTCGACGTGCCTTGTCTTCGTCGGTTATAATTTTGCCTGCTCGTCGGTTCGCTGCCTAAATTCGACTAGATGTTAATCTGTCACCATTATCTGCGAAGTTTGATTACTTACTTCGATGATTTGCCTTACAAATCTCTCGTCCACATCCCAGGTGTCCCAGCTGAAAAGGGAGGCATCATTATTTCCCATTCGTTCCAAACTGAGCAACAACTGTATCACGAACGATGGGGAAGAGGACATTGCGAGAAGGGCTACCAGGTAGAAGTGGTGTAAGGCGAAATGGACAGCTTTGTTTTGAAAAAGAGCTTAAATAGTTTAAGCTGATCTGTTATCGCAGCGGTATCACTGGTTCTATGCTGGTTTTTTCTCGTTCACTACTTTTTTCATCCGTGGATCACATGGAATTCGTTTCGCTGACAGAGAATGAAGTGTGTCCGAACATCCAAACGTCCCATTTCTTCCTAGTATGTAAAATTTTCTGCGGGAAAAGGTGATCCTCTGGAGGACTAATGTCTCTCGCCTTCTGAAGCTCGTTATCAGTCCCTATCGATTGTTAACAATCCCTGTTACCAATCATTTATGGTACTTTCACACTTCACGCCACTTATTAGAGAACCAAGACTTTACGAAAAAAAGGTAAAGGGACCTGTGGCTTTTGAGGCTCATTGTCTTTTTCGACAGTTCTCATTCCCTATAACCTACCATCAGTGTTCCCATCCTGCTATCTAACTTCTTTACACATACACATTCACACATATACACTTACACGCAAATACACATCGCTTGTATCACTTGTATCACTTGTCGTCCCGTTGATCACCGAATTCCTCGAGCGGGCGCCAGTAACGTCTCCATTCGTCCCTGTCACGAGCCAGAGTGGTCCAGTGAACCGTTCTCGCTTCAGGGACACGAGGTTCAACATTCCTTTCGTTCAGAGCTTTCGTGAAGAAGTCTGACCATCTCGTCGGCGGCCTTCCTGGAGTTCGTTTGATGTCCCGAGGGATCCAGTCAGTAACCGCCCTGGTCCAACGGTCATCACTATATCGCATAACGTGTCCGGCCCACCTGATCTTCGATTTCTTGGCGTAATCAACGGCATCCCTGATCTTCGTTCGGTGACGGAGCTCGGAACTCCGGATTCCCTTCTGCCCTTGCGTGTATAGGGAAATTCCGAGCATCGTCCTTTCCAAAGCGCGTTGAATAACGCTGACAGCATGCTCATCGTGCTTTCGTAGAGTCCAGGTCTCCGAGGCGTACGTCAAAGCAGGAAGGGCAGCAGTGTCGAAAAGGTGAGCGCGGAGCCGGACGTTCTTTGTCTTCTTCACCACTCCCTCGATATTCTTAAATGCTCCCCACGCGGCGCGTTTCCTTCTGCACAGCTCTGGAGCTAGGTCGTTCATCATGTTGACTTCCCGACCTAGATACACATAGCTAGAGCATTCGGAGATATTC
>UZAF01018446.1:0-23837 GCA_900617895.1 Haemonchus placei | reverse complement strand
GCACTAGAGCGTGCACCTCATGTACATCCAATTACTTTCCGGACAGAACTCAAGTGCATGGCGCAATCCAAAACGGAGCATTTCCGATACTTCAGGATAACAACTAATAGGGATCGACGAGATGAGTTCAACGGTACCTCCGGCTCCTGGATCACTGCACTAAGAATCGATTTATGCAGAAAAGACAAAAAAGACGCGCGTTTACGGTATTCGCGTGAATTTTCGAGGTCTTACGGTAGGTTATGTAGTCGTCTCTCGCTATATGCCACGCAGAAATGTAGTAAACACAAAAACAGCGAGTATACCAATAATTTCATCTCGATAATGGTACAAACGAATTATGGAAGCGTTCTATAAAATGTGTAAGTACTGCGCTAGACCAGGTTGGGAACGGCAGAGAGCGTCATAGCACAAAGGCGCTTTTGAGGCGATACATGGGGTAGGTATACGTCTACAGGATGATAAGTTCTTTGCGGTCTGTCGACGTTTCCTTCTTGGAGCGAAAACCCTATAGCAACATCAGACATTACTAAAAGCTAAATCTAGGAGGCACGACATGGCAGATGTTTGATGACTGGATGATGGCTGAACACGCGAAGCGTAGCCTTTTCTCCCAGTCTTTGGAGAGGATGTTTATCGAACACTGTTAATATTTATGTGATATAAATTTAAGAGAATCGCAGTAACGGTAGTACTTTCGGAAAAAAAAATCATGGTGGTCTCCAAAATTCGTATATCCCCACGGAAAAGGGCAGTTAAAAGCTTGTTCAAGTATCGCACGGCAATGGAACTTGTGTAAGGAGGAGCACGTTGAAAAATGATGAGCCATTCGTTCCAAGATAAGATTGCGAGATACTTGCAACCTATGCAGCCAGCCCACGTGTCAGGAACAGGGAAGTGGGGAATTAGATGATAGGTATTCATTTGATTTCGGTTGACTAGGAATATTTCAGTACTTTTTGAATGTTATAGCTGGTGAAAACAAATGTCTGCCAGGAATCTCACTGTCAGTCGTGTCGCAGTTTCCGCACTGTATTCCCCTCGATGCCGCTGTCGATGCCTCACTGCATATAACATGGTTACCGTAAAAGATCTTTGGAAGAAATGACAAAGGTGTGAATTCAGTGGAACTATACCGAAATTATGGCTTACTCTCAATGTGAATTTTTGGCAACGCACTGAGTGTTTTATCCAAACATTCTTTCAAAACACTGATTCAATTCTAACGGAAGTTATCTGAGCTGCTCGTTTCAAAGTGAAGTCGATAGACTTTATGCCATAACCCCTTTTCTTCGACTAGGTGGTATGTTTCAGCTGTAATCTTGCTGTGTGTACTTCCTCGTGTTCGCGTAGAGAATCGGATTATTGGAGGGGGAATGTTTTACTCGATGATTCTGTGTTGATTTTGCGACGGCAATGTCAATGAACTCACGTAGTGCTCGGCTTTTTTCAAAAAAAGTTCTTAAAAAAACGGCTTTTTTCAAAAAAAGTTCTTAAAAAAATCGTACCCTCCAGATTCATTCAATACTCCGTTACTATTTGGTTAGTTTGGAATCATAGGTGGGCTTCAAGTCAAGTAGTGAATCTCAGAGGTAAATCCATGACAGAGATGTGTTCAACACTTTCATAAGTACAGCCCTTCTGAATATCAATTTGCTCTTACAAATCATTCATTGCGATCGAAAAAGAGATAGCATTTTAGAACCTTTACCACTGAAAGAAAGACAGCATTTGAGAATTTTTAACTGGAAAGATGATGAAAGCTCTATTACCCCATGTATAGCTTCATCTTCTTCATCTATTTTATCTCAGATGACATGAGAACTCATAGAGGATAAAAGATAAAGTCTTGGAGCGTTAATCAATCCCGTCTGAGGGATGCACCCACACATTCGACCTCCATTCAGAATCATAGTGGCGTGTTGAATGCATATGTGGTCTACACAATGACTTGCGGTGGCCAGCAGATGTACAAATCAGTGCTTTTATCCCCCCATACGAGTTTGATACCAATTAGCCGACCATGGAGGGATGGAAGGTCTGGTTTGCCTAGGCGGATACCGATTTGGGATTAGGATAAGATGAAATAGGACATTGCCAGTAATCAGTAAATCGTAGCAAAACCTTCAGCAAAGTTTTGTCGAAAACTGCCTCTGGACTGGTGCTCATGCCATTTTCTTTGGACACCGATACTAAAATGACATTTTTTATAAAAATCAAGACACAGAAACTCGCAAAAGACATTCCTAACGTTTCGACAGAGACCTCCGGCATTACTTCTGTACTGGCCCAGCCACTTTTTCTGTCGGCAGGGAGAATGTGGCAACAATGAACCAGCACTTCAAAAATAATATTTCGTATGTGCACGACAGATAATCGCTCGAATAATATACTCCACTTGAAATGAGCCATAAATCGAGGAGAGCCATGAATTGAGGAATGTTCAACTGAGTATTGTGTCTGTTTTTTAAGGTCCCGTCTCACAAAGACGACTCAAGATGGGCCTAAAAATAACAATAAGGGAGGCACAACGAGAGACACAGAATTCTGATAGCAACAGAACATACGATCTTGTCTGGGCGTATTCAAATTCCACCGCATGGCTCATCTTGCAGCAACAAAAAGTGTCAGCTGCATTCGTAGGCGTGGCGCATCCTCAAAAATGAGAGAGAATGATATCCGCATCTGTGTAGTGATTGGTCGCTAACGGCATTGCGAATGTTCTTCTCTGATCCGACGGCTTCACTTCGACTAAACCGCTTTCCCTCTTGAGACCTTCCTTTCTTCTGCATGACTTGGCAACTTTGGGCATGAGTTGATGATGGTTGCCCGTAGCTCACCCGACATCACAATGGCCTACTAGATCGGGAGTCTTCGAAGAGGGGCGTCTTCTAGCAGCTCTTGAACTCTATGCTTTCCTATCCCTATCGTGAAGATATCTGAGGTAGTTTTCTGTTTCATCACTGTTGTCGACAACGAAACGTTCACATGAAGTCGTAAAGGAAGTGGGGTTATCCTGTTGATGGCGATCTTGGGGACCTGTTTCCTAAGTTTCGCATATCTCCTTCAAAGAAAAACGCAATGCAGCACAAAGGAGGACCGTCTGGCCCCTGGCAGAGCCCCGGTCTACAGCAACATTAGTCAGACAAAACTTTTGATTGAACATTATGTGATCCATTTTTTTTTGGAGTTCTCTACCCAGGTGACTCCCAAGTCCATATCGAATGGAAGGGCTTCCGGAACTGTTAACCACCGTGAATTGTGGGGGTCGACATGATAAACTCGTATATGATCTCGATCTAAAAATAAATTTTGCTTATATGTGTTTTGCATGATCTGGAACTACTTCCAGACGATTATCGTGCCTTTCATTTACGAATACCTTTCATTTGTTGCCATCTAGACTGTTCTATGGACTTTGTCGGAAGCTTCCCAGCAACTGAAAATAAATAGTTGATAACGAAACGAGAAATAGGATTCCAATCAAAAATCTCAGTTTTGAACCTTCTTTTCCTAGGAATAATACGCAAATAAAACACGCTCAGAAGTGAGGCTTCCTTGGCTTGTTTCCGACAAATTCCGTCTACAAAAAAAATGACTACAAAAACAAAGACTTCTCTATCTACTTAGTGCAGCTCACGTCTTTCTCCAGCTGAACTTTTTTTATGATTGTATGAATTCTACAAAAAGTGGCGATAATGTGATAAGGAATGCCCTATTGTTTCAGAAATAACTACGCTGTTCCTCCGAATGTTACAATGTTATGTATATGTTACATATGCGTTCTATTTCTATATTTGATGCCGATGTTTCACTGTCTTCGAAAACAAATCTTGCAAATTCGCTCTCCATTTAGAGTTGAATCTGCTCTGCTTCCAATTTTTGATAGCTTCCTTCCATTTTCTCTCCAGAATATGACTAGAGCAGTAAAGGAAATGCAGGAAAGTTTGAAAACATCTTGTCCTACCCTTGGTCGGTGAAAAACGTTGTATTCTCCCATTAAAGCTGTACTTCTCCTCCCACGAAACTCGACACTCCAGTTTTTCGCATATGGACCTTTTCTGCTTTGCTTTTTTTCTTTATTTTCTTTCGGTTCATCTTCCTTTGGAGTCTCAAGCATTTTCTTCGAGAAATAAGTCTCTCGAAGGAAATTTTATATATAAAAAGGGAACAAAAAACATTTGCCCTGCTGAAATGAGATTTTTCTCCCTACAGGATTGCAGAGATTAATGGACTCGAATATGCTTGCTGTCACAACTTACTGATACCTCTATATGTAGTAAGCGCATCTGACGAAGTACTTTTTGGTGAGAATATTAAAGCCGCCTAGGCAATGTCGTATGGTAGTGGACAACTCTACTATCGGATAAGGCCTGGAATAGCAGATGCCGCTTCTGCTAGTGGCCACGAGGCGGATAGCCGCTCCCCTCGGACGAGGTCTGAATAAGCAGGATGCACTGGAGGAGCATATAGAAAACTAAATAAGAAAGAATTAATAGGCGGTAGTGCCTGAAGGCACAAGTCTTTTCGGCCCACTGATCAGTGCGAAGCTATTACATGGAAGCCGAAGCAGTCGAGAGTATTGGTTGAATTCCATAGGGAACCTTAGGCTCCCCGAAAACCCTGAAACGTTATTGTGAAGCTTGTATACAGCCAGATTACGTGATTATTGAGGCTATTAAATATTTCGTAAATGTAAATTTCTCCGTTAACATCATGTTTAGAGTAGTAAATTTTCTCGAGCATTTGGGAGATTAAGAGCTACGTAAGAAACAGTGTAAACATACAATCTACTCGTCTGGGAGTATGGAAAAAAGTAGCATTTCTGCGACAACGCTGGTGGAAATGGATGGATTCGGTTGAGATCTACTCTACTGTTATTTTTCATCCAGATCATTGAACAGGTTCTCACATCGCATTCAAGGATCTATGCTTTGTGGGAAACACACTATTTTGTGTTACATAATTGCAATTTGGAGCCTATTCGTTTCGATTTTATTCCATTCAATCAGTGTCAACATGTTCAATGATCGCCTACTATGTTTTGGTCAGACGTGAGTGCAAAAAATGGCAGATGAGCGGTTCAGTCCTTCTTGGAGGGAGAGTTTACCAGCAGCTGGCCCAAGTGCAGTCTGGTCAGACGCGGTTCCATCCGTTTTTTCCTTGAAAATCTTCTCCTGTAATCGTGCAAACGATGCAGTCCAATATGCGGTCGTTTTGCTGGGTCACTTTCCCAGTTGACATCTGATCCTCTGACCAGCACATCTTCTTCTCGGAAAAGCTTTGGATTTTGTATACACTTAATCACATTAGGCAGGCTCTTCGATTTCTGGTAGTTTTTCTTGTCGAGGGAAAAGAAAGTGGTGATTTGTTCTATCATAGATTCCCATGGTTACTATTTAGCTGAATGAATGAGCTCGCTCACCTTGGACGCATGTTTCTTAACTGGAGCGAGAGCCATTTTACAGTCATGAGTTTGGGTCTCTGGCACGCGAAAACCTCTATGCCACTTCAACAATTCATTTTTTACGGTGTCGTTGTGATGGCCTGGCATGCCAAACACTTGTAGTTCCGAGAACTTCGATTTGAGATTAGTGGTCCGAAGCTCAAGCTCAAGGGAGTTCAAGCCTTCTTGCTGAAGCATTATTCTTGCAAATGTACATTTATATATAATACATATCTGCTGCTGATCTTCTAAAAATCCAGTTGCCGTCAATGTTACTATCCATATTTGGAAGCTCATGATCATGTCGCCCAGTACTGGTAATATTTCAAACCGTGGTATACTCAAGATCGCAATGTGAGTAGATAGATTTTTTACTTATTTCCTACTCCTGCTCAACCCGAGATTGAAAATGAATCTGACCACAAATTCGGTTGTGGTCAGATTCCTGTCCTCCTGAAGTCTGAGAAGATTGTCTGAAGTCTTTGAGCCTACTCGCAAGAGCTCACAGATGAGAGGAGACGTTGTGCGACGCTGATAGATTCCTTTTTGAGAAATGCTTACTCTAGGGAAACTATAGACTTATAAGTATATCCGTGGTAAATTCTGAATTGGGATCAGATTTTTACTTGTTTTCAACCGACCGGAATTCGGTCCTTTGTCGAGGTTTCTCTACACAAAACCACTCGTTCCACCAATCGGTCCTCGGAAACAGTGACTTGGTTTTCGTGAGCTCTCTCATGGGCTAGGTGTCAAGACTTCCAGTGATAGTTTATTCTTCTCCTCGTTTCTCCTCCTATTTCACTGATGTATGTATGTTCACACTGTTTGCTGGCATCTAGTTGAAGCAGTTAAGACTCCCTTGAATGTGATTCCAGATTGCATTGAAGTTATTCGAAGTGGTGATAATAATGATAATCAAAAATAACCAAAAATTGTGCTGAACAGAATCACGAAACTCGGTCCCACCTGCCTTTAGCTGAAAACTACTGAATACATGGTGAGAGAGTGCCGATGAGACTGAGATTATACTTAGAGATCATCCTCCTCCTCTCTCGATCAAACGTTCATTGGAATTGGAAATTGGCGAAGTCTACAATAACACATATCATTGCTAAAGATAGTTGAAAAACAAATGGGTGCCTCAACTGGGTGACATCACTCAATGGTATAGATAAAGTTTGGAAGAGAGAGCAGTCACTCCGCACCTACACACCTCAAACCCTCTAAGTTCACGTAACGTAAATGACTTCGGACGAAATTAGCCCGTTTGCAATGCAAGCCACCTCTGTCTAGTACTATTGTCTAGAAAACCATGTGTGACAACTCCTTAAGATCCGAAAATGCTACTTGGGGAGCTTAATGGGGTTGTATAATAATGAGACCTAAAGCTTATAAGAAGTAACAGTGCACTAACGGACCTTGACCCTTGTTTTTCTCGTTGGCAGCTGGCTTATTCATGAAGACTATGCCTTTAGAAACTTTCCATTCTCACTTAGCCGCTCATTGATCTCACGGTCATCCTGCTAATTGAAAGTAGATATTTTCTCCTTCATGCACTTTCTTTAGAGTTCTACTGTAGTATGAAGAGGTACCAAAGAGAAGATTTTCAGTGCTGTGTCGGTTGGGAACTGAATCCGTGCAAGATATGAAAGAGCGCGATGACGAATTTCAATATCAGACAAAGGTGAGACAAGGTTACTCATTGAAAACGCTTTTTCGAATGCCTCCTAGGCTTACACATTGCTAATAGAGCACTAATTGAGTTGCAATTCTTTTTCTTCCTCTTTTTTTCAAGAACATGAGCTGACAAAATCTCATGGAGTCTCTTAAAAATACGACCGTTTATAACTTGAGGTTTCGGATCAATTGCCGCACGGCCCAAAAGGGAAAAAAACTCTAATTCCCATATTTTTGTCCGGCTCATAGTAGAAAAAAGGTAGAAGCTCTATCATTCCATGAAGGCTGGATTTACTTAGGAAGTGCGTAGAATTGAGGAAACACTTAAACAAAAACTAACAAGAATTAGCTCTTAGTTCTTCAGCGGGAAAAGCTGATCTGCTTTTTTAAACTTTCTCAGCTGTTCTATCCGCCCCTTCTGACATATGGAACTTCCCGTAGGTGGCGTCTGGAAGGGGGCGAGTTTCCCAATAACGAACTGTAACATCATCAAAGCCCAGGAGATCCCATCTGCGCTGGCCATTCCTTCATTATTTATTCATATACTTATTTACTTGCTTGTTGTGCATTGGTTGCGCATCGACAGGCGATGCAGGAAGGATCAATAAATTTCATCGCTGCTTATTCTCGTAAATTGCATAAGCCACTGTAGAGTTTTTGAAGCTTTTCTTGGTGATTCTACGCTTCCAAATGATAATGTGAACCACTTAGAAGACGTTCATATGTAAACGAAATTGGCAATTTTGCTTTACAAAATTTATGGCTGCATAGAATTTTGGGCCTGCCAAATGACAGGTCACGTGTAGAAAGTGACAAGCCATCAATCATTCTGAGATGCATGAAATTTAAAAAAAAAGAATAGTAATACAGGAGCCATGTTTGGTGTTTGTATGAGTGTGTGGTTCCTTCTAATAAATCTGAGATTGTGCAAACTAGCATGGCTTTTCTCCCGACTTGAGTAAACGCTCTTCTGGTTGGTTCTTGGTTGACTCTCCCACGGTGCCTCCTACTTTACAAGCTTGAAATACCAGTCAATGCTTTTCTAGCAGCTGAAAACTGTGAGCAGACCTCTTTACTTCTACTATAGGATCACATTTTGGATTGCTCAAACAAAAGTATTTGCTCTGCTTTATTTCCTCATGTTTCCTTTATTTTCATTTGGAATAAAACTTCATATCCAAGTAGCCATCTCAAAAAGGCCTGTTGCACTATCCTCTCGATTGGTGGGCTGGTAGATAAATAAAAAAAAGAGCTTCCCTCAAGCGTCTGGCCCTTCTTGTAAACCTCTCCTCCCCAGGCGTTTTTCGTTTTTTTGTTATTCTTTTTAAGAGCTTATGAAATATACCACCGTATTGAGAGCGTTCGAAATGGGTAACACAAAAAGGAATTTTGTTGTTAGACGAATACGTATGTCCCCTATTTTTTGCCGTTTCTTTCTCAAATGAAAGCCCGAGACAATGATGCAATAAAAACCACTCAAAATCGTTTGATGGTTTCTTATCTACTATCTAAAAAATCAAGCATTCAAATAGTCGTACTGATGTAATACAAATGTCTAGGACAGAATAAAGCCAAACTATCGAATGAAATGAAAGTCTAATGGCAAACACTCACTACAAACTTTACAGAATTTTGCCATTACTTATAAATCCCAAGTTTTCGTCTCGAACTGAGCTTCTCTGGTGCGTACATACTATGTCGCTTAGTCGCTCACAGTGACCTGATTTCATTCGATGTAGCTGCGGATGACGAATGCTGGTCCAATTTCTGAAGAGAGGGAGCAACATTGTTGCACTCTGTTGCGCGATATGTTGGACGTCTTGCAAGCAACTGGCAGAGAAGGCTTCATCGCCAAAAGTTGGGGTGGTTGATAATCAAAGGTTCTGGGATGACATAGTGAGCTTCAGTAAATAGATCTGGGATGCTACCCTGACAAAAGTGTGAAGAAAATGTTTTTAAATTCTGCAATATGGGATTCCTCTTGTTCGTACTTGAGGAAGGTCACATTGCAGGCTAATTTCTGCAATGCTAAAAATTTGCTTCCATAGAAGCTGTGGCTCACATGCAGTAAATTCCTACCAACAACACCGAGTGAAGAATCGAATTCGAAGCCGATTTTGAATTCAGCCTATGGTTTTCTGACTTTTTATGCGAAATGAATTTTTCTTATTTCATCACCATCCCATGAAGAGACATTTTGATGCACTGGCTTCTCATTTCGTAGCATACTCCCTCCATACATATCTCATCATGTCCGTGTCTTCTGTTTTTCTCAGCTCTGTTGTTTCATGTGAGCCCTTCTTCGGCCATCACAACTCAATTTTTCCTATCAGTAGGTGACCTTTTATATTGCACTGCTATCGCTATAATTGTGAATGCTGTCTGGAAAAGGAGTCGCAAAAAAAGCATTGAAAAGTGCGTATGTTTCCCTTTTATGCCAGCGGTTATTATTCTCAGTCTTTCAAAACCATATAATTACTTCCCTACCAACCTATCTTCTGCCCTTTCTCTTTTAATATCTAATTGACATAAAAGGATGAAGTATTCAAGAGTTAACCACCAACCTGTCTGAGTAATGCGCCCCCGTATTTGACTTCCACTCAGAATCACAGCGGCATGTTGAATGCGTGGCCTTTACAATGACTTGCGGTGGCCAGCCGTTGTACAAGTTAGCGCTTTTATGCTCCCAAACGAATCTGGTACCAAGTAAGCGACCCAGAGAGATGGGAGGCTTGGTCGGCCTAGGCGCGAGGGATTGGAACCCGTCACCATGCGTGTCTGGTATGCGTTGCTTGCTATGCACTGCCTCCACTCTATACTTTTATGTATGTTTAATACACCTTACGAATTTTTTAAACCACGTTATTCTGAATTCTACATATTATAAACACAATAAATCTAACACAACCTATTACAAGAATTTAAATTCGATTACGATTTCGGAATAGATCATTCACAGCTTCTAAAACATCGAAAATATACTTAGAAAATTTTCCGCAATATGGATCATATTTCTGCTGAGGTGCCTCCCCCTATGTATGTTTCCAAAGGACAAAGTGGGCGAATAAACGCGCGAAGGCCATATCACAACTAGCAACAACGAGCAGCAAATCATTGCGGTGAATCAAAGTTTTTAAATTTGGATGAAATAAAGGAGTTACATTGAGGAAAACAGTAAAATTGAGAATGAGGCTTTTGGTGTTATTCAATCCCTTTCTGTGATATGTCCACTAAGTCGATTATCTTCAAGATATGCGGTGGACACAATGACGAGCAGAAGCCGGTCCTTGTACAAGCAAAAACTTTCATATTCCCTGATACATAAGTCTGTTGTGTCATCTCTACATCTAGTAGCCATTCCACGCTGCACCGTCCGTCCCAAAAATGAAGGGTTACTGCCTAAAAGCCACGGATAGTTGACAGCTTATTAATAAAGTAGTGGACAGCATATTAATAAAATTTGTTTTTGGACGAGTACATCTGGTCTGTTGCAAAAATTTACAATTTACTCGAAATTTCTAAGGCTTCAAGACATTTTATCGAGCATAGTCAGAGCGAGCTAGTGAAATCTTCTACAGAGCGGTTATGATCCAACGGAATTATTCCTAAAATTTATAGATAGTAAAAACAGAAATGAAATGCTTTCCAAGGCTAAACTACATCTCTATTCTGATATATATCAAAGTTTCTGAATACGCTCTTCATTTCAGATTGCGGATATGTCACCGCAGGAACCGCACAAGGGGTTAGTTTGCTTTCAAAAATCATAGCAACGGTGAGCCTACTCGAATCAACTTCACACTTAATCTTTCTTCTTTACATGGAGATGTATAGATCATGTAATTGCTCTCTAAAGTTCATTTTGAGGTCTAGATAGAGCTATGAAGAAGCTGCTCCATTGTTTTCATGAAGTGAAGTCCCATACGCATAAGAGCTGCGAATGTCAAGACCCTCTTCAAAACCACCTCCTAGCATTCTGCTCTCTCCATGTGGCCCTTTTGGCATATTTCTGCCACAACCGTTAATAGCTGCCGTTCGTTTGATTCTACTTGGAATCGCTTGTTTGCCTTTCCGGATGTCTGAAGCTTATCCACATTCTTAATTGAGAGCAACAAAAATTTCACAAAAGTCATCTAACAGCTACAAATACTAAATTTTCAGTAGTTCTTTTCGAAAGATACAGTCTGGACAGTTTCTCTCCATCTCTATTCCAATTCTACGGTCCATCCTACGATCCAAGCCTCGATCCTTTTCCTTTCGCATTTCTAATTGCAAGTACATACATAGAATGAGATGCCGCGACGAAAGGTAAGCCTTAAAGGTAGACAATTTAAGCATACCCCTTCGTCTTATGTGGCAAGTCCCCCATCATCATCATCTGTATCATCTGCCCTTCACTAGACCATAGCTTTGCTCAAGGCCAGCAACTTCTTCACTTGCCGGTCTGAGGTAGTCTAGTGGACCCTTCCCGCTGAAGTGGCACCAGATGCACTACTCATTTCCCGCGGAGCTTTCGTGAGGAAGTCTGACAGTTTTTTTGGCAGTTGTTCTGATGTTAAGCTAACATTCCCAGAGGTCCATGTCGGCTCATCTTTATGACTGATTCGGTGGCATGTAGAATATAAACCGTGCCCACAAACTCTGGGCGCGCATACACGTCTGTGAGGAGACAGGAGGTTCAAAAGGCAGTCCATCTCCTGAACCCACTTGTGCCTCTGGAAGAGTACCAATAGCTCTTGGTTTGCGGTTTACCAATAACCAACCAAGTAAACGAGTCACATCGTTTTAGACCTAGCAATTTGGGGCACTACGGTAAGATACCATTCCGATAATCCAAAAAGAATTAGACGTGTAGAATGTAGGCAATCTAGAAAACGATGTTGAGGAAAAATGAAGACAATTCGCGGTGATTTTGACGTAAATCATGTTCGAACGGATTTAAGCCTTTGTTTATGTGTGTTATGTGTTTGTTTATGCAATTAGCAATATCTCTCAAATCAACTTCAATTGCTTTGGGCCAGCACTTGAGAATTTTTTCCTTCATAATTGTTCACCAGAGTAGAATTATTGTGTGCTGTATAAATGGCAATGGATGCGTTCAGGTCGCTATCTGAGTTAGACCAGAAGAAATCTCCGTGGCGGTCTATATGGATTTCGATTGGGATGCAGTTCATAGTTGGAGTTCAAACCTCAATCTATTATATGTCAATGTGGCCGTATCTCAGTAGCGTAGGTGCTTTTGCTATCATTTTTGCTTGGTTTCTTTCGAGCAGCTAGTTATTTTACAAAGTAGTTCTAACAATTTTGCATGGAAACTTGGATAGCTCAACACGTTGTTTGTCGTTTACGGACAAATAATTAAGTGACTAGTCGGATAAAAGTTTGAGCTTCAGCAAGTACATTCGCTGATTATATGACATGGAAAGGATCACTTTGAAGCTAGTTTTGAGAGGAGAGCTCTATTCATTACAGGTCGATCGAACAGCAACAGTGGATTTTCTGGGTTGGGTGATCGCCGCGTGTAGTCTAGGATGTTCCGTTGTAAGTTCTCAACCGGAAATGATCATACCTTATTTTTTGCTGTAGAGTAGAGATCTATCTGAGGAAAAGCCTTTTGTTGTCTATGTACGTTTTCTTAGAATTGCTAAGGCAGCAAAGTCAATCTAAATTGTAGATTTTTGATTAATTAGACGTATGGTAGCGATAAAACGCGACAGCGTCGCTTGCCTTAATGTTGAACTTATACCATCATTATGTACCTCCTAGCTATAAAGGGCTGTTAGCGAATTCTCCTCACTCAGCCAAGTTGTTCTTTCAGACGACTATGTAGAGTGGCCTAATGCACATTTCAAGTGCCTCCCTCCTTTCTTCTTTTCTTCCGAGTGCTAAATCCCGTGGAGTCGTAAGGACCGCTGTTTTGTACACAGCCTCCATTTCCTTCTGATTACGACGTCATCTGTCACTAACTTAGCTTCGACGAGTTCATTCTTCTTCACTGGTCCATCTAGACATCTTCATTCCAGCTAAATGGAGCTGTCTTTCATGGTTTTCAGCTACCCTAGGCAGCCCTCACTGTCCGCACGAAAGCCCTGTACCCTTCCGACTCCCTTGAAACCGTCTACGATCAACTTTGGGAGCATCCCGGATTTGAAGAGCTTGGTTCTCCTCACAATCAGCCGGAGCCCATTCTTCTCCAGCACTTTATACCTGAACACCAGCTTGTCTTTGAGTTCCTCCCGACTCACCGCCCCAGAGCGATGTCATTTGCATATAGGATTGGGGTCTTTAAAGGTCATTTAATTAAAGGCATAATTCACGGTAATGTTGGTTATCCAGATTATGACGGAAAATGAAAGAGAAGGTGGACAATGGTGAAGAAAGGAAGGCGAAGAAAGCAAGTTAATCAGTGTTTTCAAAGTGATAAAAGGCTTCGAAAAGTCGCTAAGTGGGGGCTGAACCAGAATAAGACCGGAAAAGTGAATTAGGAGGGGTTTTTGGACGAGCTATACAATGCGTGTCATTGCGTGCGTGTGGGTCAAGGTGCGAACAACTGACTAAAGTAAGCGAAAAGGTAGTTCAAAATTATTCACTCATAAGCATAATTACACTACACTCTTAGCAGAAAAAACACTACACTCTTAGCAGAAAAAATCACTTACCTTTTTCATCCTTTCAAGATAGAATTCTAGGTAGCGGGCCGCAGCAGCAAAAAGAATCACAGAGAAAAACAGAATAAAAGTGAAACATTACTTCACTACTTGGCGATCAGCTGATTGCACGCAGAGCGTGTGGGTCCTGATGCGAATATTGCAATGTGATGTGTACCGCCACTGCTCGTCTGACTTAACATCAGTCAATGGGCATGACATCTGACCGACCCGGTAATATGGCTCCTATCATGCCCTAACTCTTGAATTTGGGCCTGACAGCGTGCTTTCTGTTACCCTCGGGCGGTGGCCACTGGTAATCCTGATGGAAAATCTAAGAAGCCGTTTTCATCGTGAATTGTGCCTTTAATTCCTTTACTGTGTTCAATGCCTAACAATCGGGTGAGCCACCCGGTCCCGCGCTCTCCGAGTGTCTTGCATGCCTCCAATGCTCTATCCAGACCGAATTTTCCCAACGTTCATCAGCCCATTATTCAACAAATCTCACTTCTGACTTCTCTCTTTCTCGACCCTCGAACTTCTCGTACAGAGGATACACTTCCGTACCCATTGTCTTCGCTGCGGCAGCCTTGACAATCCTCTCGCAACATTTGTAGACAACTGAGTGTTCTGGAACTCGTATCTTTTTACCCGCGCTTTCAAGCGGCTTTCTTTTGTCTTGCAGTTCGATGGACTTCATCGCTCCAGCACCACGCTTCCTTGTCTCCTCACAATCCACCTCGACTCTACCCAGCGTTTCGCGTGCGCACCGTAGAACTTCGTTCACAGCGCTGCTCCAATTCTGCTTGATCAACTGTCGGAATCTGGGAGGCAAGGTTCCAGTTTGGTCCTTTTTTGAGGTCTTCTTCTTGGTTCGGTGCAGCTTCTAGAGTCTGTTGTTTTCAGTTGGGAGAGGCCTATGCTGTGGAGCTAGGTCCCTGTCAAGCAGCCCGTCCATCTCCTTCACAGTTTTGAGGGACCGTCTTCATACAGATACATGCTCAAATTCTTTTTTATCTTGATTATCTTCTAAAATTCCCTTTTTCCGAAGAATGAGCTGCAGACTGCTTTGCAATGGATAAAAACCAGGTCGCGAACGTTCTCTTCTTTGTTAGCTCTGGCTATTGTTCCCCTACACACGTGAACCCTTTCTGGCCTTCCCCTCCCCTGAGGCAACTCAGAACTGATCTGATGGTATTGTGAAGGCTCAAATGAAACCCTTTTTTGCAATCGGGGGAGTGACTTGCAGTGCATTCACACATATTACAGTCCAGTATCCCTCTCTATGTATATATTCACAGCCATGATTCGAACGCTGATCCTTCTGGCAGTAGAGACATAGTCTTTTGAGATTTCGTCACGACCACACCACAGCTGGGTACCACAGCTGGGAAAAAGAGCTTGACACTTTCTCCGATTTCTTCTGATTTTGCTCCCTACAGCTTGTCTTCTGAACGTGTACGACATGGATGTTCCTGCATTTTATTAGATCAGCAATTCAGAATTTCCTCGGTGTGCTATCTTACGTCGCAAGACACAAGTCGAATTGACGTCTTCTGCCCAGGTCCTTCACTCCTCGGTATCCCTCGCATACGGTCCACAGACTCGAGCGACTCGAGGATTTTGTGTGCCACATCCGGGCCTCATCTAAGCTTCAGGACTGGTTCCTTTTAGGATCTCAGACTTGGTTCTTGTGACTAGGAATTCTCCATCAGGTAGCTTGTCAACCTACGGTTGTCGCTGATACTGACACCATTTTTGCAATTTCCTGTAAGACATGGTTTTTTCCTACCACCGCACTCGCGCTCTTTCTGAGTGCGGCCTACACTCTCAACCACTCGGCTGTCTCTGCCTGTACAATTCAGTCGTCCTCTTTGTTACAATGATGAGAACAAACTTGACTAATTTGTAGTAATAACTGTCCAAAACCTTTACCTATACCGCCTAGATTTCACTTCAATACTTATGGTTTTTTGAATGGATCTGGAAACAATTCGTGAATAGATACATGACAACGCATTCGAACTTTCACCTCTTCTTAACAGAAAAACGAAGACAACTCTTCTTCAGGCGAACCCGTTGTTTGGGCTGTGGAACCAAAAAACCATGTCAATAAAGGCTCCAGTCATCGTTGGAATGATAATGATGATCATCGGTTGGTTGGCCGTCCTTTAAATAACAGTTGAACAGAAAACATACATGTCAAAGAGCAGCATGCCAGTGTCAGTAGGGAGTCTATTAATTTCAACGAAAAGGAGAAGCAGAAAACGCCGACACTGAGAATGACATTAAGACAAAATGGTCATCACATTACCGTACTGGGATTCCGGTCTGAGCATCCATATTCCGTCAAATGGATGCTGAGATCGGAATCCCACTACCGTAATATCTACTGTTGTTGAGGCTAAAGTGAAGTATTTTATGAAGCTCGTGTTGTAATAGATAAACAGATGCAACATAAGTCGTTGCTGAAAAGTTCTCATTCTATTTCCGATTTTTCAGGACAGGGCGTATTCGGCNCACATTACCGTACTGGGATTCCGGTCTGAGCATCCATATTCCGTCAAATGGATGCTGAGATCGGAATCCCACTACCATAATATCTACTATTGTTGAGGCTAAAGTGAAGTATTTTATGGAGATCGTGTTGTAATAGATAAACAGATGCAACATAAGTCGTTGCTGAAAAGTTCTCATTCTATTTCCGATTTTTCAGGACAGGGCGTATTCGGCATCCTTCCACTGTTCAATTCTGGTCAGAAATGGATCATGCTATCAGCGAGGTTATTGACAGGAATTGGCGCAGGTGACGTTGTCAATCCGTTGCTAATATTTTTCAAGTACTAGCGACTCCCACCATCTGAATAGAAATTCAGGAACGCTATCGGTTTTAAGAGCTTATGCAGCAACAGCATCCACACCACGCGATCGGCTCAGCTCGGTTTCCTTTGGTACTGCTGGCTACGTGCTAGGCCTTTCCTTCGGCCCAGCAATACAGGGACGTAACTTTCAGTGAAATCTATGCTGTGATAAAGACTGGGTCTGAAAAACCATTTATTGAGATGGTTGATTGCAAAAGTCCAAAAATCTGAGTTGTGATTGCTGGCGAACTTTTGATGTCTTCGGCTAGGATCCTACGTAAATAACTCAGTCCTGGACATTTTGATGTGTTGCTCAGAAAGTATTTCATCAAATGACGGGCAATCAGTTCTCTAAGCAAAGATCCTCATCAGAATATGCATTGATATCGTGAAGAGGATCTGTGAGAATATCCTTTTTCGATGTTACTTTTCGCATGAAAATTTACTTGATAAATTTCTGTAGTTGGGTAGTATCCGACTGAAGTTTATTATGCTCACGACAGCCCTGTAACTAAATTTTTTGAGAATATAAACGGTAAGAAAATGCATTCAAATGAGAGGGTACACTTCATTCTTTACCGATACATCACTTGTTTAGAGGCAAGATGATTTGAGATGTATTAAGGTGTCCGAAGGGTTTTGAGAAAATTCAGCCGGTTTATTAACACAAAATAACTACAGCAACGAACTTAGACCAGTGATTAAGATAGTGGCACTTCTCAACCGCAATATCTCTCAATCAACCGGGCAGGGCATTGATACCATTCCTCCAATATGAAGAGAGGCGTGACACAGCTCATACGTCTACTACCTACTTGACTCCTCGGCAGCTGGTGAATTTTTCCCCTGTAGAGCAGGCCTATGGGCCTCCGAAAGTATGGCAGTCATATGGTTGAGGTCAGCTGAATATGAGGGAAGCGGGTTAGTCAGGGTATACCAAGTCTTTCCAGCTCATCCATCGACGTCCTTGCGTGGGGTGATCGGGCATTACCCATTACAAATCGAAATTGAAATATCGAAAACTTCCTTTTAGTCGGTGCGAGGTGGGGTCTCGAAGCACCGCTACTCTCAGTCCGTAACAGGATTCTCTTGCGTTTACCGCAGTACACTCTGGTAATCTCTCAGTAAAACACCCGGTCAAACAGAGGAAGAATGAGCTCACGTCTTTCTTGGTGTGAGCGTTTCGCTTTATAGCGAGCTATGGGCTTACGTCCGCTGTTAGGCGTGGCGATTTCCTTTTTTTTCATATGATATCTACTTTATATCCTAACCAGTGATGGAGTCTGTTGATGTCGTCCTTCGCTTACAGTCGAGGAGCTTCTGACAAAACTGACTTGCGGCCGCTCCTGCTCACAATCAGTCAAGGGTGTGGATATGTGCAAAGAGTCCTGATTAGAAAGTGATTCTTGCGTAAGAATGTCGTGGATGATGGATTTGGGAGTAGAGATCATCTCCTCCAAATTCTGCCACTTTGAACAGGATCGCTCTGACGGGAGGCTAGAACAGTATCGGTATGAGGAGAGAGGAAGTTCGAGTCGACGAATTTCGTCGAAGCAAATCTCTTCTCAGAGGTGGTCGTGCTGTTAGTGGTAAGTGCAAAGAGGAAGTGCGCTGCTGCCAAGCAGTCACCAGATCTCATTCCAAGCCTGAGTTCGAAACATTAATTGTAATTCCGTAATGATGAAGCAGAAGGCTCTTGTAGCCTTATCGATGACACATCGTTTGGTCGACGATTACTTCGAACGACCGCGTTTAATACCGATCAGCTATTGTACGTATTGATCTATGAACGCCACTTCTCCTGCTACCGAATCATAAGCTCTTTTTATCGCGTACGCGAGCAATATGCTTTCAAAATCGGGTGGTAAAATTTTCTTGAAACTTTCCGGATACACTGTTATTTTTACCTCAGCCCCTAAATTTTCAATGGAGACATTTCAAACTCTACCTGCCCCAATCGCATTTTCAAGTTTTCAGCCTATTACAACTGATTGTAATCTGTGATAATCATTATATAACCTCAGGAAGTTTAGCTGAACCCCAATTTTTGGCCTTTTCAATAAAGACACTTTGATTACATTCGTTTAATACTGGTGCATTTTCAGGCAGTTTTCACACCAGTTGGGGAGCGTGGATTCAGATTGGGTAGCATTATTTTCAACATGTATACAATGCCAGCATTTTTCATGGTACTGCTATCTATCGTCTGTTGCATCATAATTAAACTATTTTTCAAAGAAGAATATGCTGGTATAATTGAGAAGAAACAAGACGGTAATCGCTTGTGACCTCCCACTTTATTTTTGGCAAACAGATTTAATGGTTGTGAATTCGAGCAATAAAAAGTAAATAGAACTATTCAGAAGGGAAGAACTTCATGGTAATACCAAAATTCGATATGGTACCAGCTGTTATTTGCATTTACCTGTGGATGGTCTCGTGCATGGTTGCAACTAATATAGAAGTGTTGGTTATTCGGTTCAATACTTTCATTCCTTTCCTACGTTGCCCCAAGAAAATCAGTATTTCTCTGTAGTCATCTAAGTTTTATTGATGCTGAACTGATCCGTTGAAGTTCGATGTTTATGTCGATGACTGTGAATGTGGAACGGCACAGCGTCGATCCAACAGATTATTGTAGCAGGACGATTGAAAGGGCAAGAAGGAATGTAGAGGGAAAAAGGGAGAATAGGGTGGGGAAAAGAGCGTGTAACGTATAGCATGAAGATATTGCACGGCATGAAAGTGTTCTTTTTACGATAAAACATTTTAACGGTTTCGAAACGGGGCTTCAAGGAGGAGACTTGTGGTTACCAAACTGTAATGCGTCATGAAAGCGAGTTCACTCACGTACAGTCTCCTGAAGGTCAATCCGAATATACAATCGCTTACCCCGAAGATCCGGTCAGAGACCTTATTTTGTAGAATTTCAACACCTTGGTCCGTTGTGATGTATAACTGGAAAGATTCTGATGCTGTTCTTTATAACGGAATTTTCCAAACTGCGTCCTGCTTAGTGTCCTCAGGAAACAGTTTTCTAATCGGGTACACCCGCATAGGACAAATGTGAGTTTTCCATGTTTTTCACTCTTCCATTGTTGTCCACGTTTTCCGTTTCATGCTACGTTCTCTACATGGGCAGTATTTCCATCTTCAGGGAGCTTAGCTTTCCTGCCTTACAGTACTGTATTTCAATTCCAGAGAGAAAAGAAAGCAAATCTTGTTCGGTATTACGGTATTCCTGCTGTTCCATATTTTCAACTTTCCATGGCCATTTTACGCCGGTCCTCTGGACTATATTCCTGAAGGTAAACAGAATCTTTTTACAATTGGCTCTAGTAACTTCCTTCGTCTTGGTGCGATTTCACGCACCAAGGCGAAGAAAGTTACTAGAGCCAATTGAGCTTCAGCATGCATTAAGAAGTGCAGCTCCGAGCGCATTCTCGCTCTAAGCAAATTCACTCGCGTTTGATAAATCTCATTAATCGATTGCTATAAGACTAGCTGTTTTGCTCGGTCCAGAACTTATCGTTGGATACCGAGCAGTGGCCAGACTGACTATTCACGCTTGGTGAACTGATAGGAAAAATCTGACCACGGTAGTGGACAGACTGCTGACTTATGTGCTCGCTATGCTTTGCCTTGGTAAATGACATTAGAATTAACATTAAGTCCTTAAATAAGCTAAATTACTAACCTACTACTCCAAAAACACTCACCACTTTTTCACCTCCGCTGTGAGCCTTAGTACGGGCTGTGTTCTTGCGGTCAATTACGCTCTCACAAATGAACCCGGTCGAATTCTAAAGTACTGTCATAGCTTCAAGCCTACAGGCATCTATATAAACAAATATAATCAGATCGAAAGGAGGTATACGCTACGCCTATGCTCAAGGAGTGGAGCTCTGTTACTAGACTCACACTCCAGTCCCCCCTCCGTGGTTCCCGCTCGTTCATCGCATTGTCCTCCTTGAAGGCTTACGCTGACTCCGTTCTTCTGTCGGCTACGTGGAATAGGCCGGTGAGCTTGGTAGCCAGTGGTAATTATGGTGGCGAGTCGACAGAGAGCAACTCCTGCTACGGCGTCGAAGACAAGTGAATGGTGAGTAGGTTAGGTGGTGTGTATTTCTGCACGTTTCTCTGCGTATTCAAAGTGCGCTCAGGTCCGCGCACCTCACCAGACGTGCCCATTATCAGAAATCTACGGACGTGAGGACAGAAAGTTCCCTTGCTAATTATTTCTCCCCTGTATACTCAGTAGTGTTACTAGAACTAAAAAAAAGTTTTACCCAAATTTCTATCTTAGGGCGTCTACACAGAATTGCAGAAGCTACCAACTGCTTCGAAACCTTTTTTGGTGAATTGGAAGGTGCAATGTACATTGGGAGGAAGATTCTACTAGTGGACACGAAAATTTTTGCACAGAAATTGATAGGGTTTAGGTGCTGATGATTGCTGGCAAAACAGGAGACATTTGGATTGCCCACCACAGTGGTGTTTCTTCATTGGAACACACTTTTCTTATTTCACCACTTATGAGCACATTAAATTTTGATTGCCATTTCCAATATTTTTTGTTCGGTGACCACGAATGAACACTGTCGACAACCGAAGCAAACGAAGCTAATGACCAATAGCAAAGCTTGAAGTCACTACGAGCACCATCAGAACAACCAACCCACAGATCCTCTGCTTCCCCCTCGCCGTCAGCCTTCGGTACGGGCATTTCGCATCATGCAGGAATTCTTCTTATTGCGGCTCGCCCAAGCCTCTTCGAAGTAAAAAAAGCAAAGAATGACGAATAGTAACCTCTCTACACGTTTCCATTCATACATTCTTTCATTCATTGTCAACTATCTGCTATTCACGTTAAGTATTCTAGAGTGTACCTAAGTTCAAGAAAAGTAGCAGCGATATTTCAGGAAAGGATTCGAGCGAAGTGGGTGGATGCCTTCCGTCTTACAAATGGTGCGAGAGTACCGTACGGGTACCTTTCCCTATCTATATGATCTGCTTTGTTTTTTTCTTCGGCGTTTCCTTTCCTTTCACCGGTTCACCATCTGCTACCCTCTACTCACAAATTCTTGGACCACGTAAGCAGGTGAGTGTTTGTTTGACAACTTATCTTCTATGCAGGCTAGCTTGTCTTAATGGCATCAGAAACCATAGAATGTGGAGCTGCAGTACGAAATTAGGCGATTTCTCACACAGAAGTGGAAGCATCGAAGTCATGAATAACTTAGAAGCATCAAAAATCGGAAATAATGTATCGAATATGATTTGAATGTATTGAATTAAAGTCCCCTAATTCGCTTCTAGTTTTTCAACAATCTTTTTCCTAAAGAGTCTTTCTTGGAGAAGGATTCCCATCCGGTTGGTGACGGGTCTACATGACTGTTCCAAGTGGGAAATGGAGTTAAGTCGAAGACTAGAAGCTTGTGTGCAGATTGGGATGCACGTATCCCATGTGCAATTCAACCGAGTGGTTCAACCCGATTAAATTGCGGGCATAAGTGATTTGCTGTAATTCAGCAGATAAAAATGAGGCCGTCCCGGGTTGCCTCCAGAGAACGAGACTTTTCTGTCTTCAGCATGACTAACAAACTAGCTAAGACCTGGACTCACGCCAGAAGCTGGCAATATACTCATTAGCACATATTGGTGAAAACCTGGCTGAGCTCACATCGATAGCATACATGAGTCGGNACACTAGAGAGGTTCTACTAGACTCTGGGTCATAGCAATTGGCCTAACAAAGAAGGAAGAACATAATGTACGTCTCCCATGTCTGGCTGATACGGAAAAGCGTCTTCCTCTAACTGTCGTTTTCCAAACTGTGAATTATCTGTTTCTTGGAACTGTGTGACAGCAGAGCAATCGACCATTTTGTCCCAGTCAACACCGCTTCGGCTCTGACATCGAAACCCTTACAAAATGGAAAGTACGTTTGCGATAAAACAAAGTCTTCGGCTTCAAAAAGCATTAACGTCCTCCGCCGCCTGCACGCCAACATCCAACGAAGACGAGCTGAGAACTTTTTGCGGGGCAATGGAGAAACTTCACGGAAAAGGCCAACCTTCGTTTGACAGATAGAATTGAGAACGTCATTCTATACATAAATTTCCTCTAGATTTGAACAAGAACAAACCAACCGAAGAATTGATCCCGTTTTATTAAGGATCAATCACCGCCAACGCAACGAAATATTGCTTGTTTTGGAATTTTGCTTCATAGTATACAAATTGCAAGATGGAGGTCGAGAGGTTAAACTAGCACACATTTCGAGAAACAGAAAGAGCACGAGGTTTAACCAAATAAGGTCACAACTTTCCCACAACGAGGGTCCTGGGCGAAGTGGTGCTTCGAATAATTCTAACGGGACTCCTTTATATTAATAGACCATCAGGGCACAGGCTCAAAACGTAAAACACATAAGTCCGTTTGGAGGCGGTTACCCATGCGGACAGTCACTATCCCTGCTAGGGGAACGCTAAAGACTTCTCAGAAGTCAGAGTGATCATCGAAACATCGGTTTGTGATTATCACTAACGTGTAATAATGGGAAAATCTTCAAAAGACAGAAAGATAGGCGAAAATTCAAATTGGATAAAGTGGATAACCCGCATGTGTCAGAAATAAGTAGCTGGTGGTTCAATAACCGAGATAAATGTATTTATTAATCATAGCGCAAGTGGGCTTTTAGTCGAGAACTAGTGACTACAAATAGAACTCGGAGGTAAAAATTGGGCAAACGACCATTAGTGGTCACCTTGTGATCTCAATTTTCGTGTTATAAGGAAATCTGGGTCATAGGGGTCATGTTTGCAGGGTCTGCTAACATTTCCCTTCAGACGTCATGAATTCTGTTCGAGCCCAGGTATTCCTCGTAACTCCTTTCTCGCTCACCTCCTTTATTTAATTCGGAAGTTTTTTATCCTGATGCTTGTACCATTATTATTTATTTCATGTGTTGAGTTAGGAAGCTTGACTGGTATATGCTGTAACTTTCATTTACACGAAATTGCTCGTGTAATAAATGATTATAATGATAATTACAATTATAGCTAAATTGAAAATGTTTCCGTCAAATATTATGGTGCCATTAGTACAGGGAACTTTTCAGGGAACAATGCAGGGAATTCATTCATTTGGCGGTAGCATCGCTCAGTGTGTAGCCCCAATTTTGACAACGTAGGTTTCCTTGAA
>UZAF01018445.1:2790-27223 GCA_900617895.1 Haemonchus placei | reverse complement strand
CAAATATGGAGATTTTCAGACCAATTACTCGATTGATATTTCCAACAGCTGATGACGAACTTCTCCATTACTTGGAGGAAGAAAATCAGCTGATCGAACCGGAATGGTAACTTGTTTTATTGTTTGACTCTACAGTAATTGTTGTTCTGTATTGATTGAAATTCACCAAGGATAGTGTTCAGGTACTGCCCAATAATTCCAATGATTCTGATAAACGGGGCGGAAGGCATAGCTACCGGATGGTCGACACGCGTCCTAAGTCATGACATTAATAAAGTGATCGACAATGTTCGAAGGTTAATCGAAGGAGAGAAATTTGAGAAAATGGTAGGTCCCTGCCGCATTTTTTTTATTAAAAGCAAGGCCGTGAACTGTCCTTCTATTATAGACACCGTCGTTCTCGGATTTCTCTGGAAGCGTGCAAGAAATCGAGGAGAATAGATTCGAAATTCGTGGAAAATTCTCATTTCCACCGTCACAACGCAAGAACGCCTCAAATCTTTGGTAAGGTTACGGTTTTCATTGATTCCACTGAAAAGCATTCGATAGGGGGGAGGGGTCCCTATTGTGGCTGGCAATGCAAAGTGACACAAGCCCAGAAAACGGGGCTCTTCACAGTTCGAATTGAGCCATGAATTTAGACATACGACCTACTCTCCCATACTCGACAGAAATTTTTTACGTTCTCTAGTACCCATTTCATATCCCTTACAGAGAGACAGCGTTGTTCATTAGTAAGGGTAGTAGCTCAGAATTTGGGAACTCTTTCTTCGCTGACTTTCTCCCTATAGGCGCAGCTCTACTTGTGTGTATAACTGCGGATGTTTACTGTGTATTAATGTTTGCTTGACATTCTTCAAAGATGTGCAAAAAGACTTCATTAAAATTTCAGTTTTGCTACCCCATCGCACACCCATAGACCCGGGCTTAAATCCCGGATCGATATTCGCCCAGACCAACCAAGCTTTCCTCATCCCTCCGGGGCCGCCTAGCTGGTACCAGAATTGCCAGAAAGGATAGAAAACGCTGATTTGTACATCGGCTGGCCACCACAAGTCATTGTATAGGCTGCATACGCATTCAGTACGCCACACCGATTTTGAATAGAAATCGAATGCGTGAGCGCATTCCTCAGATGAGTTTGATTAACGCCCCCGGACTTCATCTTTCTAGGGAAGGCAGTAGTTACTTACAAACCATTGAGTAAATAATTAAAACAATTGATTAAATGGCGTCACTATTGAATTTCAGCCTCGAAATCGTCGAACTGCCTGTAGGTGAATGGACGAACAGATACAAGCAAAATATACTCCATCCGCTACAGACGAAGGGACTGATCAGGTTGGCTTTCGATTCGGAACTTGTTCCGCTTGAGTTTCTGGCTGCCTTTTCCACCGTAGCCACCCATAGTTTCTTATAGAAGTTTATGATCGCCTCTTTTAGAGTGGGAGATTCTGACAAAGGGCTCTCTTAATAAGTTGAGGGCTGATTGTTTGATATTACAGCGGTTTCAAAGAGTACCATACGGAGAGGCAAGTACGATTCGTTGTAGAGCTAAGTAAGGAGTTCTCCATAAGATGCCGTCGTCCAGCCGGTCGGTATGGGGACTTGATGAAAATCTTCAAACTGTCATCAGTTGTTTCAACTAATTCTATGGTCAGTTCAGTTATACAGTTTGCATTAGCAGTAGAAAATAGCTGTAAGTAGTGATTTGTAGGAAGAAAAATCCTTACCCATACTTTCAGGTATTGTTTGATTCACTGGGTCATTTAAAGCACTACACAACAGTCTCCGACATTATGAAAGAGCATTTTCAAGTTCGCCGACAGAAATATGAGGAGAGAAAGGAATACGAGACGAAAATGCTCGACGCGCAACTGCGACGTTCTGAGAATCAGGTAATTTCAAAGAGATTTTAAGATTTGTATTATGCCACCAGCGACTAATTTCCTATCTCAAGTGGGGGATTTACGCTAAGACCACCTGAACGCAGTAAGTATTTTAGTGATTATTCTGTAGATCTGCCATTTTCGATAACTGAAATGTAGGAGTCCTACAAGACGTGAAAGATTTGACATATTTCTTTAATTCTTCAGTTTATTGGCTTTATCTTTAGTAGTCTTTACCTCCTGCACAGGTTTTTGCCAATTTCTATACCGTCACCTTCCCTACTGATCATTTCCAATCATCTCTGTTGGAGAACGCTTAGATTTGGTGACCCTGCTCTTTCAAATCCGCTGTTAGACTCCTTCGGTAGCACTAACTTCCCATAAAAAAAATCAAACAGAAATATAAAAGGCAGGAAAAAACTCGGGTAGTGGTTAATCTTCATTCAAAAGCAATAGATTTATACAATATAAAGTGGAATTTAGCCGCTTTGCTTTATCTTCGTTGTAAAATAGCATTCATTTCATAAAATTTGCAATAATATAGAAAATCCTAAAATAACATTTACCCGTCTTATAAGCAATAAGTTAGGCGAACAGCATAGCTATGAGGCGGAATCGTCAACGACAGGCGAAGGATCATCCATCATAGCCAGTGCAGTACGAAGATTTACACTACCGTCTTTTTCCTTTTCGACACTGTCAACAGAAAATTCACTCTTGCATTCCTGCAACGGCTTTGTTTCCCATTCTTCTTTACCTTCGTCGTTTATCTGAAAAAAAGTGAAGTGTAGAAAAGCAACAACCTTTTCTTCCCCTCTCAACTTACAATGATGTAATTTTGGTCGGGAATCTGTTGTGCATTCTTTCTGATCACTTGCGCGAGACCAGGAACCCTTTGAAGGACGAGATCGGCATCTACACCTATCGCACCAGCGATTTCATTGGCTTTTATCATCATTGCGGCATTCATTTGCGATATCAACTCATGCTGGTTATTCCTTACACATAGTTCCATCAGCTCATTTACGAACCTATTAATCTGAAAACAATACAATATCGAAAACTTAACATCGATCTTTTCGATAAGGTACCTCTTGAAATGTTTGGAAAGCTTCTATGGCAGCTGTATCGACTCGCTGCATTGTCTGGAAGAATGTCATAGCGTTAACTGGTGCCGGGTCGCCATCGTCTGTCAAGTCAATCACTTCTTGAACGTGAACGTCGACATTATCTACAAATCGTAGCCCCAATTAGCGATGAAGGCTACTGACGCGATAATCTGTATAAAATTTTTGGCTGTAGTGGCTAGTGACGCCCTTCCACACACGCAAGATCTGGGAATCTAATTTCATGGACATCCTCCTAAGCCAACTGAACCCTCTATCCCTCCGACGTCCGTTAGTGGGTATCAGACTAGTTTGGGCACACACGCACGCATTGAAAAGGCCACAACGATTCTGAATCGGAGTCGAATGCGGGAGTGGGGGAGGGGGCATATAAAAATGGTACTGATTAACGCCAAAAATTGTATACCCAACTTTACATGTTTCAGAAATTTTCAAAGAAGTTGCAAAGTGCAGTTGGTATACCTGTCGGTAAGACTTCCTCGTTTCGGCTGGCCGGAACCGCAGCTTGATTAGCTTCTGCTGCAGCTAATCGCTTAGCTGTACGGTACCTCCGTTGAACGAGTCCATGACGATGCGCCATACGCCTTAATATCCACAGGTTTTCACATCCAAATAAATTGAGCTAGACTATGGGTAGAGAAACTAGTTTTTTTCGACCTTCCCCATAGTACTAATGGTTGATGGTTTTCCAGCAATAAACAACGCTCTTGCACATGATAACCTCTAGTTAAAGCTTATTACGCTCTTTTTCCCATTGCGAAGGGACTCCAGAAACGACTAAGAGAAACTGTGCACAAAGCTATAGTCAAGTTTTGAGGTAAGCGATAGTACTGGAGCACAAGAGACGAAGAACTAAAAAGACTCCGGGGACATGCTGTAAAAACTGCTTGTTGATTCCCACGCTCAGGCGCAGTCGAGATTTTCGACGCGCGCGTAGCGTAAGGCGTGACTTTTTCTATTGGAGCGCTGAAAGTATGCTTCATAAGTTACAGAGTCACTTCTTTTTACTCCGTTTATGCTTTTCTATTTGTAGCCGCATGTTGCTGCTAAGTGAGCACATAGTTGGAGGGACCATTTTTCTTTCGACTCTTGTCTGCACACTCTCGAAAGAGAGTAACCTGTTGGAAATGTACTCCTTCACTCCAGATTTGGCAAGGAATCACTATCTCACTTCCTGTGAGATAGTGATTCCTACTGTGTCCTTCCCTACTCATACCTGAGAGGGTACTTCTTGCCTGAGCTTCGGATTGTTTCTAAGCACACTTCAGGCTCGCAAAATTGGCACCTTATTGTTCTGCGGGTGTAGCTGTTAGCTTTATTGACACAAAGCTTAGTGGAGTGGCCATCCCCAGCCAAGTTTCTTTCTGCTGCTATATAAACCCAGGAATAAAAACCAGCGAAAAACAAACAAGGAGAGGGAGTAGAGCATTTACTCGTGAGTAGAAAAAGAAACATTATTCCTAGCTAAAGGGGGACTGCTAAGAGATGGTCGTCGGGCAAAAAGCTTATGCTTAGTATGTGTGACACGTGCTACCGCCGAGGCCCATTAATCATAAGTTATGTGTGCTCAAGTAAAACGAGGAAATATCTACCCACCATATGTCCTTAGGCTCGACATAGCAGATACGTGCTTGCTTATCGGAACCTAACGAGTGATCCCACCTCTCTCGACGTATTTTTGCCACAATCTGCAACGGGATTTTATGTTCTTCTCGGTTGAATAGCCTTGAAAGCCCACCTCATATGCATGTAAGCCCCGCCTCAGCATCCTCAGAATTTCTTCCTGGTCAGTTTTTGGAATCCGTAGAGCGGATGCACACACCACATGACCGAGATGACCGATGCAGCCCTCGTAAGTGACACTTCCATCAGCATTCTCACACACCTATACCAGTGTGCTTTATGAAAATTAGAAAAATGGCCTGAAGAACTACGTTTACTTAGTAACGTGTCTTATTGCAAGCCTAATCATATCATAAGATTGCCCAAGAACTCACCCGAAGAAACGCTGGACAATGGGAGAGGATCCGTTTGCTATGCTTCGTTTTTTCCTCCGTGGCTGGTGGCTGAACATCCGATTTTTCATTTGATGCTGGTGAAAGAATGGTAGGTTTCTCGTCCGGTTCTGCTGATTGGATGTCCTGTTTCCCCTCTGTGGCCGCTGGCAGATCGTTCAGTTTCTCTTCCGCTGCTGGAGACTGGGTGTTCGTCCTCTCTTCCGCCTTTGTTGACGCCATTACCTTTCCTCGGGCATGTTTACAAACAAATACATGCCGTCGACCGCCATCTTTACAATGTACAGAATATCGTTTTGAGAAGTTGGTCAGTGACGAACTCTCCAGCGAATCTTTCCAGTCCTTAAATGAAATCATTACTTTTTGGATTTCTTTTTACTTCTCTTTAAAACAAAAAAATTAGAGGGTACAGCCCGTATGCCTTCACTTTCAAGGCCTCTCGCAATTTGCACGATAAGGGACTCAAAACGCACTTAGCTAATAGAATTATTTACACTCAGCATGAAAGAAAATCAAGTCGGGACCGTCTCACAACTCTACAGTATCCCATTCCATAATGACAGCAAAAAATTTTACCTCAAATGCTAGAAAACAATCGAATCGTCCAGTAATAATGGAAAAGTCCTGCGTAGCTGGCTTCGTTGTATGCCAATCGTTGCAGTGTTTGGCTAAGTCTCGGTAGGTATGGAACCTTTGACCGCATTCTGGGCAAATCACGTTGGACGAAGTCTTCCCACTTGGATGAACCTTCTGAACTACATAAATTAAGGAGCTCCGTAGGATATGTAGAACTGGATTTAACTGTAACCATACCAGTTTATGATGTCTCAATGAATGCATAGTGCTATAAATTCGATCGCATACATCACAATGAAGATTTCCTTTTTTAGCTCTGATTCGAAGTTTTTCTCCATTTATTTGGGTTTCACTCCAAGAATGAGATCTACGCAGATGATCATACAGATGGCTTAAAACTAACGGACCATGTCCACAAACTATACACGCTTCAGTAGTGCGCATCTGAACAAACTGAATAGTCGGAAGAATTTTTGTAAGTGCGAGTAATAAAAATGTGCGATTAGTCTACAATACAAAGTAAACAGATGCATAAAACCTTTTAGATTGATGTAAAGGGAAATTCATTATGTATGCAGATGCTAATCCATTCAAGCAAGCGTATTTTGACGCGTTTGCTCTGCAATTGCAGAAATCTGCGCGCTTGATTTTCAATTTTTGTTGGTTGCTTTTAGTGTGGCTTGGTTTTTGCTCAGTTGTTGTCCCTTTTACCATTTTAAATGCTTCACAAAAACTATTTTGCGATTAGGGCTATTCAGTTCATCGATATTTTTCATGATCGTTTGGCTTCAGAATTCACATGACGTTTTTTCCGCAAACCTCCCTTTTTAGTTACGATTTGTGGAAGCAACCATTTCTGGTGATGTTCGACCTCATGGAAAACACTTATCTGAGCTCGAAAGTGACATGCGATCTATGGGATTTGAAGACGATCCAGTAAAATCATGGAAAAATGAGGTGCTATGAAGTTTCTGTTTATTTTCACCAATACTTTTTATTTTTGGTCGAGTTAAAAAGGAAAATTCCCTAATAAAAACAGCACGCTGTTTTCATGGCGTTCCATAAATTTTGGCTGACTTCCTGACGTTATCATTTTTGAATACTTTTTCAGGAAGCGAATTTATCATATCTGATGAATATGCCGTTGAGTCGTTTGACGATAGAAGAAGTGGAGAAACTCCAAAATCAGGTCCAAAGTAATCGTGATAAGCTGAATAAAGTAACGCAAACGTCATGGCAGGATTCTTGGCTAGCCGACTTGCAAGCTTTGGAAAAAGTGAGGATTCTAGAATTTTTTTCAAAGGGATTTAGCAATTTCCAAGGATTTTATTCCATCAATGTAGTGATTATTTCAGGAAGCGAAACATTCGTTACGATACGACTCCAAGTGAACAGCTACTACGTCTTCTTCGTAGAGAAGTTTTTTTCTCGAGGTTAAACTTTATCGGATGACTTTTACTGTTTTGGTTGTATTGGGAGCTGAATCTGTCCTCAGTAAGCGGGAGATGGTAATGGGCGTTTACTAGATTGGCCACGCGCACATGCTCATATTCATGAATGGTGTTATCCAATTAAGAACGAATATTTCAATGAAAGTTCATCATCCGCTACCAGGCAGGGTGGAATATCTTCCCAAGGTGCATTCTCAAATTACTTGTTATCTGGCGTATGCTGGCGTTTCTCTCATTTCTGCTGTGTCTCACTTATTACACGTTTTTCTTATTTTTGTGGAATTATTCGCATGTTGTCAAGTGTTCTCAAGTACTGATAAGGCCTCTTAATCATTTGATTTCAAGTGTCATTTTTTATGGTGATCTCATCCTTCATGATGTATAGCTTCACTTTTCTGGTGCATTATGAATAGCTTTAATAAAGATTTCTATTGTAATTGGTTAAATGTTCGTGAACAACAGTGTCGTCGAAGTCAACGATGGGATATTCTCGGAATTTTGTTCATACATAGTAGTGGTTTTGTTTTGTTCATGTTGTTTATGTCTGACCAGGATGAGTGAAGAAGGAGATCGCACGTGTTATGTTTGTAATTTCATCCCGGAAGTAACAAGTGATCTGTTGGAAGAGCTTTTTACTCAGGTATGCATTCAAAACGTTTCAAGGAAATTTTTATTTTTTATTTTTTTGTGTATGAAGTATCGGATATTTTTACGCCCATCTGGCTGTAAAATATACATTCCGATGACTGCGGACCGCTACAGATCTGTTGAGAGAATATTCATTTTTCATTATGTGTCGCAGTCTTTATTTCATCCCTGAGCTGTCGAAGAGTTGGAGTTATTCATTGTTATTAAGTTATTAGCAACAACTTTTGATTGCTGCTGATTGCAGTTCAATTTCTCTATTTCCTTTGTGTTTTAATTCCTCATCCACTGCGAAATCAAGAGAGTTACGTCACTGCAATTCCAGCCTACTCGTTTTCTTTTGACTTTATTTTTATTTTCAACCACTATGAGCTCTTTTCTCTTCAATATCGTAGACATTTTCTTCATTATTTCTGATCCTCAGATTTTGTTTCATTGTTTTTCTGGAAAAATAGAAAAGTAATACTTCCATTCTTTCATGCTGCTGCATTTTTGTTGGAATTTCTGCCTCGTCGTTATAAACAAGGACGACGCTTGACGGGCTCAACTCAAAATTGTGGTTTAACAAATTCTTAAATGGTGTTGACAAGAAATACATTCATTACCTGAGCGGTCTTGGTTAGCCAGCCCATAATCCTTAGTACTTGCTTATTTGTTTAATGCTTTTAGTATTTGCTCTGTACATTCAGTTGCTACTTGCCGTCGTTATGGCACTTTTCTTCTCTTTTCCGATTCTCCTTCACTTTGCTCGATAACCAGAAGTTACTGTGATCAATGTTTCCAACAACGGAGCTTTCCGCTTTGCAACCGTTAGCATAGCTACGCGAATTTCATTAGTCTCACAACGATCAATATAATGTGTCATTATCAATATGAACATTCATTGCGACCCCTCCTCTTCCTCGACTTTCTTTTCCTTGAATACAATCCTTACTGTACATTCATACTTTTCCTTACTCTGGAGATATATGCCATCCCCATTTATCGGGTGAGCCAACCACCAGAAATAAAATGAAGAGCTTCGGAACTTGCTTACTCTGGAAATATGACCGCGAAGGAACGAAAAGGTCGAACAAATAATTTAGTGCGCCCGCAATACCATTTATTCTTTCTGAATTTGCTGACTGAACTGTCAAGGATCACATGGGAGATGCCCAAACGGCACTGGGACTCTCATCTTAGTCTCAAACCCATATTTGCTCTCCTTCATTCTTGTGGTTCCTCGATTTTTCCAGTCAATGCATACCATTCCTGGTAGCAGAATGGATTTTGGATTTGGATTTCGATTTTATGTACAAAGTCTTTACGGATACGAACAAGTTTCACGGGTTACGGTAGGCATAAGGCGTACTATTCAAGCCCTGAGAATGTATAAAATTTTTTCAGAAATGAGAATTGTAGCGTTAGATCGGGCACATATACATTATTTATTAACAATTATGTATATTTATATATATATATAACTGTATGTATATAACTGATGGTCTTTGGAAGAGTTTTTCATCTGTATGCAAATGAAACTTTCAAGAGCCACGTTGTCTGAATACATCTGATATGTTAATTATTCACAGCCTGGGATCCATAGCTGAGTGCTGTAACAATATGAAACTTGAATCATGTCATTGCAAATGCTGCAGTGTCTATTAGCTTTATTTTCTCCAGAAATCAGTCATCGGCCTGTTGTATTTTCCCACACAGTCTGCTAGTTAAATAGAACCTGTTAGCTGAGTATTAGAAAAACTTGTTCCGTATTTGAAAAAACGGGTTTTCGTTGTTCCGTCTGGTTTTATAAATGAGTAATACGGGCGGTGGTAGTAATGTCGCCAGAGCTCAAAAAGCTTCAGTTATTCTCTGTTTCTCTCTTTTCTTCTTTTTCATTCTCCACTCACCCGAACTTTCATTTGTTTTGCTTCCACTATTTTTTTGACTACGAGGCGGCTTCTGGTTACATTCCATTTGTTTTCTTTGCATTGATTGAGCGAAGCTCTCATTTTATTCGGATTCATTCCCTGAGCCTGAAGGGTCGCAGCTTCAATAAGGATTGCTTTGTTTTTATTTGTACTTTTTGCTATTGCCTGCGCTCTTTCGAATCCTGTCTGTTTGGCAGCCTCTCCCGTGAACGGCAGTGATGCATTTCTGTTGACACCTTAATGCGTTGCCGCTAGGCAAACTTTAAAAAAACAATATACTTATACGAAATGTATAATACTTTACAAGTTGTGACCCCTCCTGCCCTGATATCAGTTTTGAACTGAGCCAAATCATCATATTGTAGCGATAGATCAAGAGTTCAAAGGGCAGGACCAGTTTGTTTATGCGAAAACTTTATGAAGAGCTGCACAGTTTTCTAACGGATTTCCAAGAAAAAAAAGACCGCTCCTTCAGACTTGTAGTAGCCACTTTGGTGGTAGTTCGTAATGTTGGCTTTATAGGTTGGTCCAGTTGAAAAACTATCACTAACTGAAAGGAATTCCCATCGTTTTGCTATGGTAACATTTGAAGATGAGGAAAGTGTACCATTTGCTGTCGAGACATTGGATGGCATCAAGTTGTTTCAAATACCGCTAACCGTCAAGCCACGCAGTGGTTCGAAACATGTGAGTGACCTTTTACAACGTTACATTTTATTCATTTAGCAAAGGTGTTACATTCGCTCTCGAAAAAGTGTTACTCTGACTTTCCTTCTTTTTTTCATACCCTCGTGTATTAAATAATCAGACCAACGATACAGCTATTTATTGCTGCTGTTTTTAATTACTTCCGAGTTTTTTTTCCCATTATCTTTGTGAGGAGAGCTTCGCTGATTGTGGAGCTACACCGTGGTCTAGCAGTAGCTCAGGAGGACCTAGGGACCGTTCTTCTTTGTTTGTATGTATTAACTAAAATCATGCTCAAAGAGGTAAACAGGGTGATAGGCAGTACCTCGGTAGGATCGAAAAAAGCTCGATACAGATATATCATCAATCCGGGACTATGTATTTTTTTTTGTTTTAGGACAAAAGGAATTCGGATTATGGAGGAAAACGCGACTCGTACGGGAGCACTCATTCATCACCACATTCTGAATCTCGTAAAAGAGATTACATGGGGTGAGTTTCGTTACACGACGATTGAAAAAGGTCACGAAACTACTTGTAGTTGCCTATCCATGACAAAATAAAATTTGTTTTTTTCGTGAAGTAGTTCTGTAATATTTCCTAAATCGGTTATTTCAGGAGAGCTATGAGCTATGATGAACGCATGAGTCACAGCTACAGCGGTTGTGAGTTTTAATTCAATTTCCATTGAGGCCACTGTATTTTCAGGTTGAAGGGTGCCTATTGATGCTCATACTTTTATTTTAAGCAAGGCAAGATAAAAGCTCTATGTTTACTCCACCTATACCACCGCCACCCCCGCCTCCTCCACAACATTCAGAGTCCTATCCAAGGCTAGGAAATTGATTCTTCTGTGTCAAATCCATGCGCGAATTATTCATTTATGTTTATAATTGTTTAGCTTGAAAACTCGTACGATATCACGTGATCAAGAGTGTAGTACTCCGAAGTCGAGCTTCACTGGAAGGTTGTTTACACTTTGTTTGTTTTTTTTTTGAACACTTCTATCTATTTCTATCTTTTTTGAGATTGAACCACTGTTTTTTGTAGACCTGGTGGTGATCAAAGGCGCACTTTTCCATCAAAGCCATCGGATAGCAGGGTTTTCGACAGCGAATCGTGAGTGAACTACTCTTATCAAATATTTTAATCGACGATGACTTCAATTCTTCGGAGAGAAACCTTGTTTTTATAGTCGGAAAGGCCTTGGCAGATGGCTTACAAATTTGTAATTCGGTCTAAATGAGGTGGATGAAAATGTTGCACAAAAACACGTGTAGGCAATTTTCTTTTGGATAAATGATCTCTCTGTGGTCGACTGGACGGCAGTCATCCACGGAACTGGCTGTTTTTTTGGGTTCTTGTTTTTTGTTCCCTTTACATACGTGGGGGCAAATTTTATCCAGTTTTATTTTATTTTTCTTGTGGCAACGTGCGCGCTGTTGGCGGAAGCCGAGGGTTGTCTGGGTTTTAGACGGCTGTCTTTCAATCTGAGCACTGAATAACGTCGGTGAATCTTCCCTTGGACGTCAGCGCTGCCTTTTTCGAGCGGCTTTCATTTCAATCTGAGCCCAGAAAATTTCTTCAATATTCCATCCACCTTGAGTGATGCTTGTAATAAGCTTTTTTCTGGAAATCCCCTTTCTCGTATGAATGATATATCGCCTCCATTGAGACATTGGATCTAGTGAACACAGTCAAATGCATTCTTAAAGAGCTCAAATTAGTGCTATTTTGTCCTCCTGCGCTGCGGAAGTCTGGTACAGATCAATCGTTTAATAGAGATGGCCCCATGGGCGGAGCTAGATTTATTAGCTAGGGTTACCGTGGTTCCTGCAGTGATGCTGTTCATTCAGATTCCACTTCAATTATCAAAACAACAATTTCTTTTAATTTTCCCCGTAATATATTAAGTTAGGATGAGATACTATAGTAAAGTGGAAAGTGATGCCTATTACATACGCATGGTTAATATATCGAATCCCGATTTGATCATCTCTCCGGGGTGGGTCGATTGGACCAAGCTCGTATAGGAGGATAAGAGCACTGACTTGAACATTGACTGGCTATACCAAATCATCGTGTAATATACGCATTTGAAACCCACTACGACTCCGAATTAAAGTCGAGTGCGAGGCGCAATCCAGAAAGGATTGGCGAACGCTAAAAACTTTTCCTCGTACCAGTTGCATGCATCAGCGCCCCTGTCTTTTCGTGGCTAAACCAGCAATCAGCAGGAACGCTTTCTGACTGCAATATCTTTTTTTTATAGAAATGGCTTCGACAGATTCCATGGTAGTGGCCGAGGTGGGCATTCAGGATATTCCAGAAGACAGGACAGCTATTCAGGCCATAGATGGTGACGACTGGTAAAATTTTCATCGTAAGAGTTATTGTTTTATTTATATTTCGTTGTCTGATCGATATCCTAACAAGGTGAATATAATTTGTTTAATTGTTCCATTTACCATTGTGCAACTCATGTTGTTAAGACTCTTTACGATCGTGATTTATGAGATGGCAACAAAGGCCCTCATGGCAAGCCTTCTTGGGCCTGTAGGTGTTCCCTTCCGGAACTGTTTCTTGATAGTTATTTCTCTGATTGTTTGACGTACGGAAATCCTTCAGTGAGCATATCTCGGCTAGTTTTCCTTCGGAATTGATTAGAATTTTACGTCTTATCAAGCATCATACAGAATTGAAGACGGACTGGCACTAATCTCTAGTAATGACTACACAGGTCAGTAATCAACTCTTCAGAGCCGCTTGAATGCGGAAATTTTTGAGACGCTCTGATGGTACCAAATGTTTACACTTGATCACCGATTTTTTTTCGGATTCGTTATATATGATAATCGATGTTATTGCCGGCAAAGCGGTGATTGTGATTTTGTTTTTACTTTTATCCTCCCTTTGCAAACGATTCTCATGTCCGTACTCGAAGATGGTTTATTTATTTTTCTTCGTTTAAGTTGTTTCGCTTCATTTTCATTTCTTTTTGATAGTTCAGTCTGATCGTTTTAGCAGATGCCCTACCATACAAGTATCTGCTACCAATTTTTCATTTGAATCGGTTGTTTCTCGTGACAATTTCTGCCTCCGAGGGTTATCGTTACATCAATAGCAGCATTTCGCCGCCCTGTAATGACTCATTGATAACAGGTCTCCTCGTTACGTCACCTCACCTTCTCTCGATTTTATCGTCAAATATTATTGCGAATCGATATTATTGATCGGAAAGTTGTGTTATTGATTAGTTTTTTTGTTGTTGTACAATGCGTAATAAACAAAGCAGCTAAACTCCAGGGATATCCTACGGAGATCGGGATTGTTGTGATTTGCGTAGCGTTTTCTTTTGACAGTATGGGTACTTTTTCATTCATCGGGAATGATTAAAAGGCTCCTCCCTCCCTGTTTCGTAGTAAACCGATAGTGTTTGTACGAGAAGTGGGTGGAGACTGGGGAAGTGTTTCTCGAGTTTTCTTCGTAGTTCTTAGGTAGGTACACATTTAACGTACCTGTAGACTAATTGCCTTCGTCAAGGGTGCTTACACAAGCTTTCAAGAGGGGTTTGGTTCCTCAGTTGTAAGCTGGGAATGTTCCTCAATGGGTGGCCCAGAGAGGGCTGTATCTGTAAGCTCCGCCCAGTTGTCCAGTCTTGTCGCCGTATCGGTCAAGAGGCGCTTTTGTGTACAAATCGCAACATTGCCGTTCTCCTTGTCGTCTCTCTAATGACCAGCCTTTGATCATATGATAAATGTGCGTATTGATTGATGATGAAACGGTATTTCCGGTGCTACTTTCTCGAAAATTCTTCTATGTGTATCATATGTACGTTGAACTATTTAAGGGAAATTTTAGAAGCTTTACATTGAAAGCAATGTGAGGAAGTGACAAAAGTGCGATGGGAAGTGCTCTGAAAGATCTGGGTAAGCGTTCGAATTGTCCTTTTTTGTTTTATTTCGAATTTTTATACTTTTACTTTTTTTCGAATTCGAAGCCACTGTAGTTTTCTGTGTATCCAGCACGAATCGTGCTGTAATCGCTGAGTGCCGTCATCGCAATTAGCCTCCTTGAGTGTCTGAAGCGTTTTGTTGGCATTCTCATGTACAACATTCCATTGTCATGCACTTTGAGGGTTTACTGATCGCACGCTCGTTCCTCAACTAATTGCAAGTTGTACGATGAAGGCAGCTGGGTGATTAAGTGAGAGTTTTTAGGGCGGTGTACATGCTTGTTCTGATAAAAGTAGGAGTATTTTCAGGGCGAATTAAATTGTTATTTGATGTCTTCTATTGAAATGCCCCACAGGAATCGTAAATGTTGTACATGGGCTCTTATATCGCCTATCATTGCGAATGACCGTCTGCCACCAACCTGAAATTCATCAAATGCCATGATACAGTCTGCATTGCATAATCCTTTCAATTGCGCCTTTGGCTTGCTTCTGATCGAACTGGTCGACATGTGGATTATCGGGGGTAATCCTCTTATATGAGTTTTAAAAACTCGTATTACGCAGATGCTGGCTGGTTTGAGATCGAGGGCAGTTTCGAGAGTGCAATCGAAAGGGGTGATTACCTGACGGTATCGAGCGATTCCACGGGATGGTAGATGGTCGGATAATGGGAGACAACCACCCCTAACTCAGTCAGAACACAGAAAACATGGTCTTTTCCGCCTTTTATTGGTTCAACCTGTTAATGATAGTCATATGATAAGACACGGGTGTAAAACATTGAAATTGAGCGTGCCGCCGTGATCGTCGAATTACACCCGATAGCCATGCTTCCAGAAGCAGTAGGTTTTCATCCGGTTTTTGGGAAGGTTTTCTACTCTTCTCGTAAAATACAAAAAATTGCACACAAAAACAGGATTTTCTGAGGCTTTTACTTCTGTTTGTTTACTTTTTTTTGCATGTGGCACCACTCATAATAACTTGAACATGGATTTTTTCGTTCCCTTTTCTCTTTATCTCTGAATTTCTTTGTTCCCTTTCATTTTTTATGTATTTATACTTTTTTTTCTAATTTCCTATTTGTTCTTTAAGTTGCTCGTTGTGGTAAATACATCAGGTTACTTTACTATTTGTTTTCATGTTGTCAATACTCTAGGTTTCATGACTTTCAGCCTGGCCAGGCAGATCAGTTCATATTTTGCTTTTTACAGTAAGAACACTAATTTCATCCCCAAGTTTTCGAAGCGTAGCTAATCTGAGGAGAGGTCAGTCTTCTGCTTTTTAGTCATCGAGGCTGTCATATCATGTTAGATTTAAAAATTATTCCTAAGATTGCCATTTTCCAAGGTCGAAATCAAGTATTACTGCAAGTGCTAGAAAAAGCAGAACCTTGTTATATCTATCCAAATGAAGGATTCCGAAGGAAGTTGGGCTATTTGTGAAAAAAAAAGCGCCCCAGTTAATTCTAGTGAAATGGACGGAACTTTCTCGAAGGAGTAGTTACAGATACCTTCGTTGCTTCGGTAAGCGGCAGGACTCCTATTAACCTTTGATTTCTTCAAACCATGTGAACTTTGTAATAATCCTAGTGGTCTGACGTAATCTCAAAAGTTTATCGAAATTGTTTACTTGTCGAATAATTCGAGCCATATATTCGAGTTCCATCACAAATCACATTTATATAAATCTTAATATTGACTTGCAGGGTTAGCCCTTGTACCTTTCACGGGTTTAATGTCATAGATAGCTATGCTGCCGATTTGCTAGCTGAAAGGTTTGATTGGACTGGAGAGGTTAGATCTTAAGATCACAGATGTAGTATGGAATTTCCTTGCGAATTCTCCCACTTTGTCAACAGCGTAAAATAACGGGTCGGATGTTTTTTTTTTCTTGACGTTAGGGAAAAGTTTCGAAAAAGGATATAGTTGGGGAAATTTAGAGCGATAATTATTTCCACATAAGAGATTTATAAAATCTCTTTTTCTTAGTGCACTCTCCTTTCTTTAGAAAGAAGGTTTTTCGAATGGTTCTTTTTGTTGATGAACTTGCTGGTTTCTTACATTCTGCCACTTCATTTGGTTGCTAGCTTCCTCTTGAGCATCTTTTCTTTTCTTTGTTTAGGTTCACAGTGCCAAATTTGTAAAACCGAATCTTCAAACACCGTGGAGCTGCAGAACTGGGATAATGAGAGAAAATGTTCCGGAAATTGGGAAGAGCAAAGAGTAAATTGGTTGTTCTGATTATTTTTTCATAATAAGCCATGCACAAGACTCTCTCAGAAAGCTGGGATCTTCCAATTCTCAATGACCATGCATTTTTGATAGGGATAGCCGTGGATAGAAATTTGTTACAACTTAATTGGCTCGTTTGTAACTAGAGGGCGCGATAAGGGCGATCTGATCTTGCCTATTCGTTGGAGTAGCCACTGCCCCACCGTATCGGAGTCATACTATTACATATTACATCAGTACTATGAGGATACCCTCCGCTAATTTCTAATGCTGATCGCAGAAAAAAAGGTAGGCGTTTCATCGGATCGGTCGACCGGTTTTGCCCGCATGTGTTACCTACAATTAGGGTATTACACGATTACGGAAAATGCTGTTTTTCAATTGATTCGAAGCCGTTGGGGGCTGAAAATCGAAATTGGACTGGTTTTGAGTAGGACAAGCCGGTACGGTTTTTCTTAGTGAACCTCAATTCATTAATGCGATTTGAAAAGTGTAACCATAGAGGAGCAAAAGTAAATGACAGTATGAACGCAGAAAAAAATTGAGAACTGAAATCCTGGAGAAGTGGTTGGTCTGGGAAGGGCGCATAAGGCCTGGAACGATGGTCTAGGGTGGGGGATTGGAATAAGAAAGATGGAAATATTTGTGGAAGTCGTAGGTTTGGTGGAATTCCATGTTCTATGTTTATGTTAAAAATTGTGACGTGTGATTTTTTTTAGTTTTTCGCGCAAAAACCTATAATTTTGATCGATGTCGATTACAAAAATTATACGCTTGAATGGATTATAGCGCGGTTCCTACCTACCTGAGTGCTTGGTAGTAGAATGACCATTCATTTCAATTTACTATATTCATATTCAGCTGATAAACTTGTATCTAACTACCTTTTCACTTTCGACCCTTTATTTTGGAAGAGGTAAACAACTCGTTGAAAACTAGTGCTTCTTTAAACTTCGCATTCCTCCTATGAAAGCATTTATGAGTATCTTCAACAAAAGAACAGCTTTCATTCCCTGGAGAGCAGCAGATATTCTTGGATATGCTTCCCAGATCCCGTTGTGAACTTGCGGCGGAAGTCTCAGAGACGTTTGTTAGCACAGCGCACACACACACACACATACACCACGTATGTAGGCGGCGGCTGGCGCTTCAACCGCCGGTGGTGAGCTTGGTTCTTCATTTGCGCCGCCCACATGCCCCATCGTCTCTTTCTTCCCTGATCTCATATAATCTGATCACGCCTGTTGTTTACGTATCGATTGTTCGCTTTTATAGCTTTTATAGGTGTCTTTTTTTGCGGCCTCTCCTACTCTAAGCTCATAGTTTTCTTGAGTTTTCTTGATATCACGCTCTGCTCTTTACCTGTGTTAGAAGAGAGGAGGTGAAAGGTTTCTAAATAGCAGTGGGGTCGTAGTGATTCTTTTGAAAATGGGAATCCAGAGATTTCTATCTTGTCAACATGATGCTTGAGAAGTAGTTCTTTCAAGCCATGTGGTGTGAGCCACAAATTGTTTTGATTTCGACCATTGCTATGTTTCATATTTATTAGATCTTCTGGCAGAGGTGGTATAGTGGCAATTGGCGCACTTCACACACGCATGGTCACGGGTTCGAATCTCGGGTCGCTAACCGCATAGACCAACCAAGTATTTTATCCCTGCGGGGCCGGTTAATTGGTCTCGGACTCGTCTGGGAGGATAAAAACATTGACTTCTACATCGGTTAGCCACCGCAACTCAGTATAGACCAAATACGTATTCAATACGCCACTACAATCTGATTGGGAGTCGGATGCGGGGCACATCCCTCAGATTGGATTGATTATCGCCCAAAGACATCCTTTTGTGGGACTTTATGAGCTCTTTAAAGACTGACGATGTTTCAGTTTCCTTTGAGATTTTCAATGTGGGTAGAAGGTAACGGCGGGGTGAGAAATATCGAAGGATTTGTTATCGCTCATTTAGTGTGAAGGTCAAATCTGCTCGGTTCCGCTCAGTCGAACTGACTGGGCGTTTGTCTTTCCGGGCGCTTTATCGGTATATCTTTCCCTGGACAACTTGGACTTCCATATCAACCGGCTCTTCGTAGTTATAATGACTAATGAGTGTACTTCGCTCTAGCCGCGTAGCAGCTGTGCCTCTTCTGAAAAGGCAGTCGCCGCCAGGTCTGACGAAACGCGGTTGCGTGGTTTCTTTGAAAAAAGTTTGTCAACAAAGCATTGCTCGCACTATAGAGCTTTATTCTTTATTCGTTATTTGAAAAAAAAAACGCGTGCGTATTTGAGGTGTCAGGTGTCACTCAGTGGCTGCGGATGTGGCGTTTGAGCAGCATTGTTTCGAGTTTTTCCTTTTCACAGCTGTTTTTGCCAAGACGAAACGATGACGTCCGTAATCGTTCCACTGGGTCGTAAAGAAAATTCTCTCCAGGCGGCGTTTTATTGTCGCCGTTGTAGTAAAACCTCTTCAGATCCATCATATTTTTTTTAGTGAAATCTGTTCCGATTGGTGGGGAGGAGGCCCGTTACACTGTCATGGGTTTTCTATCCGAATCCTGATCTTTGCATGGGATTTTGATATAATTAAAAATGACTTTGGGATTTTTGATGATTTCTTTCTTATTCGTCTATGAATACCTTGTGGTTTCTTCGAACATATGGCTCAATCAGTGCTTGAGGAGTAATATAAACAACTTGCTTTTAGCTCATTTCTGGAACGCGAATGAGTTACGTTGGCGTCCCATTTGAAAAGGCCCTCGTTTAGAACACTGCTTTGCTGATGGGAAGGTTTTTCTACGTTACATTTTCATCGAGGGCAAAGATAAGCGTGTTTATGAACTTTCTGCTGTCTCAAAAAAACTCCCTTTTTATTCTACAGAAAGATCCGTTAAAGGTACAAAATTCTGTGAATTCCAGATATCGACGGTCCGCAGGAGTGCTCTTGGGCGTTTGTCGTCTCTTCGCTCGTCTTTTCTTCCTTCTTACTCTTTTCCTAAGTCGTTCCATTGCTGTGGACATTCTATGAAGCTCCATCCAGAAGTGGGAGCTTTCAGCTTTGAGCTCCTGTACGCGAAGCAGTAGCGAACTTACCCTCGCTATTTCAACGTAGGAAACTGCCTGGCATAACGGTATTTTAACCATATACGGCGGTAACATGGTAATACAAATCGACAACCCTTGATCGGCCTTTTCATAGATTTATTGCCATGATTAGCTTTTCAACCTTGAGAATCATTTGACGGAATTCATCTGAGCTTACGGTGCATGAGACTTCGAAGTCTTGTCCTGCTTACTATGTAGAATTTTTCAAACACGATTCGGGAACTTCCAACATGCTCCGTTCACAAACCTTTCAGAAGATCTTCTCTGCTGAAAGGTCAAGGGTTGAGCGCGGTGGACAGATGGTAAACCGGATATGAAGGTCTCGGGCCAAAGACAATCGGTATTGACTTTCATTGACGACTCAGCCCTACCATCGCGGAGTTTCGTAAGATTTCCCAGCTCCGTCATCAACTTTCTCTGAGGCATAGTAATGGAGGGCATTGGGCTTAAAAGTTAGGCTTCTAACTACTCAGTCTTTAATAGAACTGTAGGCTATACCGGATTGCCATTCACGGGGTCGGAACCCTCCGATTTTCTCGCTAAGATTAGGCCCTAACTGAGGGGTCTTCTGGTCCGCCTGGTCTACATCTCAATCCTATGAGTTTTGACTCCCTATTCATGGCATAGAAACTACTATCAACCGAGTAGTCTGTAATACCGCCTAGCTCAGCCGAATTTTCCATCTATTGGTATGAATCCTTCTAATATCTCTATGTTCCACCTAGAGGCTTAACACCTGGAGCATTACGAAAAGCACACTCTTCTCTATCGTACGATCGATTGGACATCGATAATTTGTTTTGGAAACTTATACTGTCCTAATTCGAAAGAAGCTGACTATTGTCTTATCTATTGCTTCCATGAACCATGGAAGCTTTGCAATTAGCTGAAGCTTTCAAGTGATGTTGATGGATGGTGATGGACTGCTAACTGGTTCTTCTGAGAAAATCTTGTTGCCATCTGTTTGTGTTTTCTGATCTTTGCTGTTTGGGATCTATACTGTTAACTACAGTGTTTCCTCAAGTTTTACTCATCAAAGAATGGTCCACTTTTGTGATTTCTTTCTGAGGCTTAGGCCAGTTCTGTAGTTTGTTAAACTGTGTGGGTCAGCTTGTGATAGGGACGATCAAATAGAGCATGGTGTGCACTTGAAAACATGCCATGCTTATCAAAACAATTCCACTAAATATCAGCTGTTGTTTACCTAGTAGGTTGTTAGCAGTTGACATGCCGTTTCCTCTTCAACTACATGACTCATTGATTGCTTGTGGTTTTCGGATCCTCCTTCCGTTTCGAACGTTGACAGCCTTCCATTACTGGTCCAAAGGCTAGTTTTGAACCTGAAGCATTGGCTTGGGGTTTTGTTTAATCTAATAGATCCACCCGATTTCATTGGTATTGTTCATTGTTTCCCTTGACTTAGCTGAAGTGTTGCTTTGAGAGCTTGGAACACTTTAAGATCGGCCGGAGAGGTATAGCAGTAGAGTCAAAGGGATGCTTTTTAACCATCCCTACACTGGGATTGGCCTTCTTGAACGACTATTTGTCGGTGGCTTTTTACTGATCCCAGTTCTGTAAAAGTCTGGTCTGAGGTTGTGCGATTCGTCCCGAACATTACTCTTGGAGGGTGTGGCTGAGTGCGAGAGTGCGCTGCATAGATGGCCTAATTTTCTTCAGTTGTTTGAATTTCTCTTATGTATGTAGTTTATTAGCTTTGAAGTATGTACTCTACGATTAGAAGAATTCTGTGAGAATCTCCTGTGCAAGGCAGTACTTTTTGTCTTCCGAATGCGATTATTTTTCTTCGGCATGGAATTCTTGAGTTCTTCATGGGTTTATGGTCTTCGCGAGGGCGCCAGTAAAGACTTTGTTCGTGGCAGGCTTGCTAATTTGCTGTCTAATCTGTTTCATGGGTTTTTTAATAGGTCTCCTGTTATTTAGAACTATTTGGAGTGCGGTCGCTATGTGTGGTGCATCACATCAAAGGATGCAGTAGTAAATTGCTGATCATGGCTCCGCCCACCGCGGCGCACACTCCGCCCACCACGAACATCTAATCCCTTCACCCCTTCTTTCTTATTTTTTCAGTTTTTTTTTTCATTTTCCAGTCCAGATATCAGGAGGTCTTAAAACAGGGCTTGTTAATTTTAGTACGAAGCCTCTTCCACTTGAAAGCCCCCCCCCTCCCTACCCGCTCATATTAGCCGAGATCCATCATCTTAGCCCCTGCTTATTTTGTATGTTTTGCTGGCCATCACGGTGAGCGAGATGGACTCATGGGATTATTCAGTAAGCCCAGTTTGAGGATGCTCCGCCCACCATGGGCGGAGTTTCGCAGTTCTGAATGATGCCCTGTTGGTCATACCCTATATCGCACCCGTCCTCAATTTGACCCAATCTCTCTAGGTACTAGGTAATGAGGGTATCATTTCTGAGGTAAAAGACGCGAACGTATTACATGTACGGATAGTAAAAATTTCAAGGTCTATCGACCCATTGATTGGTCTTCATACCAAATTTTCTCCTCATTCTAGCGCAATGTTTACCCATATATTTTTCTTATCGATTTGTCGTTAGGTATGTGTGCACTGCGGTATCCAAAGAATGGTTGTTCTGAACATGAGATTTCTGTAATCATGATTATTCTCCTCCTTCTTTCTGAGCATTGTCCTCCGTCACATCTGTCCTTAGTGCGAACGAATTTCGGGGTTTTATATAAGCATCTGATTCGCTTCATACGCTTCATGTCATTACTGCTTACGTACTTTTTTGTCAGTCCGTCAATGACTATCACTTAAATGATTACTCTTACAGTATGCCATCAGACGATCGGTTTGCAGATGCGGTGAAGCCGGCGTTAGGTAATTACTGTGAACATTCTTTCTGATGAATTTATGTAGCATTCAATTTCACTTTTCTTCCCAATTTTTTTGGCTTGTCGTAGTAGATGGGCATTTGAGAGTTTTCGTGAGGGATGCTAAATATTTGAGTTGTGGAGTTGTAAAGGGCATTTCAAGAGAATCGTGTGTACAACAGTCCTGTCGAGTGTAGTCAAACTGCTCTCTGAAGTCGCTAAATCTCGAGTGCCTTTGTTGGGGGAACTCAGGGAACTACGGCTATTCTAAGCTTATCTAATTTTATATCAATCAATTATCTCGTGTGAAAATTCGGCTAGAGGATATGATGGTGAGTTTTTTTTTAAGGGCCGTCCAGTTTTAGGTTCATCAGCCTTTATCCCTTGGTCATAAGTTTTCGTAGTGGCCTCAGTAATTGAACCACTCTGGATTGCCAAGATGTAGTCAAAGTAAAACTTTTTGTGATGTGTAGAGACAAATTTCCATTGAAAGCAAGAAGACCTTCGACTCTTAGGAGAACTGTTGCCATATTTCGGTTAAAGAGACTTTTGTACTACATTGATAGTATTCCCAATGACGAAGTGAACTTTCGAGATCTTTTCGTGGAGTGGATTGAAATAATGGGAATGAACTTCCCAGGTCTCGAGCTTTTTCCTCAAGTCAACGGGGGTTGCATGTGTAACAAACACAGATGTGGGTGAAGAATGGATCAGTCGTTTTACTCAAGGACATGTGTATTCATGGTCGAGGAGGAGATAAAAAGATAGCTTGGAATTTGTCTTCTGAGATCCTTCCCTGCGAGTCAGATGTACTTCTCAACAGCTTCGAGCCAAATTTCCCTGGCCACATCGTTTTTGGCAAAGACAGAATGCGAAGTGGATTTGAAGTTATACAAAGAAGAGAATTTTGATCCTTTGTGGCAGGCAAGGGAGAAATGTTCTTTGTTTAGTTGGTATTGCCATCAAAATGAGGCATCAGTTGTTCGAAAACTTCCTAGTTTAAACGTCAATCATCGTCGGTTTGAGTGAAACGTCGTTGACAGTGTTGTGAGGAGTGTTCTGCTCTTGTGCGGATCACCAATTCTGTGATGTGACCGTAAAAGAAAGATAATTTCTGTGGTTAAATGTACACCTCAGGCGGAAGTTAGGAATCATCGGAATCCGTCAGAGACGCTTGAACTTGTTGTCATGCTGAATAGGGTTCTTTTCTGCGACGTGGGTTTTTAGTTCACTATCAATTCTTGTAAGTTAGAAAAAACTTAGTGGCTTCCGATGTATGGCTCATTTCGTTAATATTTATTTAGTGTTTACTTATTTATTTTGCAGCACCATGTGTGAACAAACACAGTTAGAAACTAGGTATCTCACTGAGCTAAACCATTACAATAAGGGAAACAACCAGCATCCATTCATTCACGTAACTCGACCAGGGAAAGTGTAATCTAGTTCAATTCCTTCTCTTTCTTTTTCTGTTCCCAACAGAGTGTCAGTGCCGGTGTAGGGCTATATCATATTGATGGTATGTTGTGTGAAACGATAAAATTAATGGTCAGACAGCAGCTTGCTGCAGAAGCTCATTGCGAAGATGCTGAGGCAGGTCATGGTTGTTAAAGGCTGGGTTTGAAAGGCATGTATTCACTATTTTCGAACTATCTTTGAAAAACACCCACGGAATGAGACGGCCATTCTGTTTATTGTTGGTATGGCAGAAATGGCGTAGATTTGGCGAAATGAGAGGAACGCTGTTGAACTTTCTTTGAGTCATTCGACTCTCATTGTGTCAATGTTGTGAATAAGGCTTACGTAAATTGCTTCCAATCCGACTCAGCAAGGTGGAAACAATCAAAGGGAAAACCTTTCACGTCAGGGGAATGAATGGGAACTCAGTAAACAGATCGAATGATGAGTGATTGTAAAGTTTATACGAAATGAGAAAAATCTTTTTTTTTTTTCAACTGAACATTTTCATCGAGTAGTGGACGATGGGTACCCA
>UZAF01018443.1:0-33099 GCA_900617895.1 Haemonchus placei | reverse complement strand
CCCCCCCCTATATTCACCTCTCAGATTTTGATCGCAAGGATTCGCTGACGAAAAAATGCAGCAAAAATATGATCCTAAAAAAGTACTACAAATACAACAGCAGTAGTTATGCTGCCATACTGGTGGAAACCCGTAATAATAGTAGTAAACAAAGAAAGATAATAAACTTTATAGAGCGGTTTCAACTCCAGTGAAAGGATATGACTGAAAACCCCAAAAATCAACAGCATAAATATAACAATTGCACGCCAATATAACAACCCCTAATATTCCGGCATAAGAGAAAACAAAGTTATAACAACTTATTTTAAAGTGACAGGCTCGAATCCACAGTGCGATAAGGCAAATCTTATAATTAAAACAAATGGCATGTGGCATTCACAACAAAATCACAGAGAATCAGGTTATCACAATGAAGTGGAAGAAATCTGCGTGGCAATATCACCGCTGACTATTTTGAACATTAACAAAATAGGAATCATTGCAAAACTATCACATAATGATATGAGGCTCCGGTACATTGCTGGCAATACATTTGTGTGGCAACACTTGGGCTCCGTTGAGATAGAGTTCGTCGTTCACAACCTAAACGGCGGTCCTAAGTAAAAGTAAGTGATTTACAAAAAGACGTTTTCCACAAACTTACGACATCATCTCCAATCACACTGTTGTTTTCAATGCGTACCCATCTCCCTATAGAGCATTTCCGCCCGACGATGCTTTGATTTATCCAGGAATGTGTTCGAACGATGGAATCGGACAACACCGTACTATGGCGTAAACAAGCACCATCTTCCACCCGCACTCTCGGTCCAATTACCTGAATGAACAATTAAAATCTTTCCTTAAGTTGGGAAAAGAAGCCTGGAATGGAATCAACCACAGATTACAAATGCCGAGATCGTATACATACCAATCACAAAGTTGAGACAGCTGTCAAATTCAAGGCGGACATCTCGGTTGAGTCTGAGCCTGCGAGAGGGATTCTAGTAGGCCTTCCTCATCAAGGAAAAAGGATAAGGTTATGTAGTTGATTAAGACTGTATTGAAATGCGCTCACGCGTTCGATTTCCACCTTATCGTGGAAACGTTTGAATGCATATTTGTCTCAATCAATGAACAGTGGGATCCGGAAAATTTAGAATCCAGTGTGTTTGTTTAGTGTTTTTAACACCCTAGACATGCCGGGCAGAAAACAACGAAACGATGATACTCTGTTTGGTTTAAGCAATATAAAGCCGGGATTTGAGTCAGCCGTATCAGCTGATGGTTTATGCACTCCTGCTGTGAGAGTAACTTCATTGGAGGCTACGAAACAACGCNCCCAGCTCTACGGTAAATGTATCAAATTCTTCTAATTATCGTCAGCGTTGTTTCGTAGCCTCCAATGAAGTTACTCTCACAGCAGGAGTGCATAAACCATCAGCTGATACGAGTGAATGATTCAGCTCGTATAAACACACGTGGATTATCGATCGACTATCATAGCGCGCGTCATCACAGTACAGCACCGGGCAGACAGTAAGAAGCTTAACTGGGCAGCAGTTGAACAAATGCATGTGGAAATGACTGAGTGCAGGGCTAGAGAGCGTATAGTTTCGATTTCAGTACCACCTGGGCCAATTCTCAGAAAGGGAAAACGCAATTAGAATCTCAGGAGTTCAACACGAGCTTTCTATCTACCCTATTCTCTAAGAAAATGTTATCATAAGCACAATACACTTTCATTGAATGCCAGTTTACCTAAGAGTTGCGACGGCCGATGTCAGTCACATGACTTCTTATATAGCGCAGATGTATCTTACAACTTGCTCATTAGCTGACGTGGTGAAGAAAACTCGAGCAAACTCCCTTCCCTCAACAAGGGTTCGGAAGGAGGGAAAAAAGACCAACAACGGAAACGTGATTCAAATTTTACTTGATCTTCAGCATTCCTCCTTATTTACCCTGACCCTCTCTTCTGTAAATAATCAACGAAGTTCAATGTAACTGTGTCAATGCTATTCCAAAAAAGGGGTAAAAAATAGAACTATTTGGTGATAAAGGCAAAAATATGTGAGATGATCAAGCGAGATACTCATATGGGTAATAGCTTATAGTCCTGTGAATAGCTGATGTCAAATTCATGAACGATAACTTACCACATTGGGACCAATGATGCAGTTGTTTCCGATCTTAGCCGATGAATCTATCAAGACATTTCCTTGTATGGATTCACCTTTGGCTAAAACTGAAGGTTCCGTTCGACGTTTATGTTCCAAAAACAACGACATCCCTGAAATTAAAGTTAAAAGACATAGCTACTGATAATAGAAAATTTGGCCAACCCTTCAGAAAATCTTTCGGTTGTCCAACATCCATCCAGAAACCGGAAAGAACAAAAGCGAAGAGAGTGCGAGCTTCAGCCATTTTCGGGAATATCTGGATGATGTGATTCACGAAATTTCCAACAACCAACTTAATAACCTTTTTTGGATTTACCTCCTTTTCAATACTAGTTGGACGAAGAGAAATTCGGTCAAGTATTGAAGGGCTAAATATATAGAGACCGGCGTTGATCTTGTTGCCTACGTACTCTTGGGGCTTCTCCACAAACTCAGCTATCATTCCATTGTGTTCATCAAAAACCACAACTCCATATTTCGAAGGCTCCTCGACCTAAACGGAAAAGGTGCAACACAGAACGATGCATAGGAATGTAGAAAGGTAGCTAGATAGGAGTTTGAGCACTGGTTGGTTTGGCACTTCGAAACCAAAAAGTAAGCAACGCACTTGTGTAACAGCTATGGTGCCCTCACAACCGTGTGATAGATGAAAGTCTATCATTTCTTGAAAAGGGAATTCACAGATGACGTCCGAGTTTAGTACGAAGAAGGGTTCCTCTCCATCCAGGTACCGTCTGAAAAGAATGACCACTGGTTCGGTCTATACCTCCACTACCTAAGCGCCATGAAGAGACTCGAATCACTCTTCTGTGACTCACTACAAATAGATTATTCCAACTTACCTAGCAAGAGCAAGTGGTCCTGCAGTTCCCAGAGGTTCTTCTTCGAGTGAAAAATGCACCTGGATCCCTAGCCTTTCCGCATGCACCTTCATTTCCTGTTCTAGTTGTTCAGCGCGATAGCTTAAGAAGCAAAATCTATGTCACAGACTGCTCAAGTCGGACTGGAAGAATCAAACGAGAAAAGGAATAAGACAACGGCTGACAGAGACGCTAGTGAAGCCAGTAACTGTGTGGACAATCCAACGCCACCGCTGTTCTTGCTCTAGTCGTACGCATTTATTACTCCCAGCACGGAGTTTAGAAACCAAAACGATACCAGACTGATCGTCGAAACATATAACTTTCACTATTTTCTCGGTCTCATAGAGCCGAAAAGCGAATTGGTAAGCAGCCCACATAAGGTGAGGATTTCGTCCATTTCAGGTTGGACTCTACACATGCCCAGTATGCTCAATACGCGCGAAGAACCCGCGGGAATCATTTCAGTTCCTGCCTAGAAGCGGGGATGCTCTAACTGAAGTACTTACCTTGGGTGAGAACAAGTTTATTATGACATAATGAAGTGAAAAGTTGCTCACCTGACAGCTAACACAACAGTGGTGACTCCAACAGTTGCGAGGGCTTCGATTTGATGCAACATCATTGGTTTGTTTGCGAATTCAACCAACGGCTTAGGTTGCGTCAAGGTTAACGGCCGTAGTCGAGTCCCATACCCACCCACAAGAATTAATGCCTTCATTCCACGGAAAAGAGTTCCTGAAAATCGGATAGATCAAATCTCTGCAAAGCTCACAAAGTCACTACTACCGCCACTTCCGGCTGAAGTTGCTAGAAATGCTTTCAGATTTCTTCACAATGAAAAGACAGGGGTTACTTCAAAATAAACTCCTAATTCATGCAGACACCGAAAATGTGAGTTTCTGTGATTCAACGCATCATATGAACCCCGTCATCACCAAAGGTGTCCCAGAAATCAAATATTCTATTAAGTCTTGCAGGTTTTGCAAAAAAAAGCTGTGCCAACTATGTAAATCAGGCCTTTTAGGAACAAACAGGTTCCCAGAAACGGTCAGCTCCCCACAGCCAAATATTTACCAAGAAAGTGACAAATTACTTTAAAGTTACGTATGACGTAACCACGTTTCACTATTTTACAGAAATGGAAAGTGCCATGAAAGTACACAAACTAGACAACTGTTCCTACAGTAGCTGCGTTTCTGCCTCATTAGTTAGAATCAGGAGACGAGAGCCGCGCCATTGCACATGAAACGGTGCAGACGTATGGCAGATATCCGCAGTTTCTTCAAATTGGTCAAATTGAATAAGCACGCGCCCTAATTTTTCATTTTGCCTCCTGGAAGTTTTTCTCAAAGGCGTCATTGAGCTTTTTCCTTGAGTTTGAGTGTCTGGGTCCTCACCTATTCTGCTGGCATCATAGGATTCTTGGCTTACTCTTACTTCCGGCCTGTTTTCGAGCACCCCTGCTCTTTTAAGAGGTTGCTGCAAATCCAACCAATCTTTTCTGCTTCCCTTAACGTTTGTTGCACCTGAGGGAGCGGGTAGTATATCAGCCGATGCATGGCACTGTAACATGTTTTCAAAGGAAAATTTATGTAATTTGTCCTCCTCCTTCCCCTTACCCACCCTTGATCGTTGTTTGTCATCGCAAACGAAGAAAAACTGTAGGAACAATTGACGAGTGCAATGGGGAAGGTTATTCAAGGACCAAGTTCATGGGAAGAGAGGGGGGTTCGCACTAGTGATCGATTTTCTCGTCGATGCTACGGATGACCTCGTTGATAGAGAAGAACGCACTTCCACACTAGACGAGAATCTTGCCATGTTCTGCAGCCAGCAGTGCGGAGCGGTTTCCGCGCGCTAATCCATTTTTCTGATCGGCGTCTGCGCATTCGTTTAGGGTCGACGACTCACTCTTCGACACTCAGTTCCTCGAATTATTGACTTGACTAGTTCGCTTTTTAGCCACAACCACGATGACAGTGTTTCTGCGGGTTTTACACGTTTTTCCTCAGCACTACCTTCAACTTGGTCATTTCTTTCTTTGCTAGAGAAAAATAGTTGTTATAACCTTGACCGACATAATTCTTACCCTAAATAGAAGGTACATTTTTTGAAGCCATTGAAGTCACAATAGCAAATCAATCTCCCTCTTAGTTTTTAAACAAGTTGTAGTTAATCCTAATTCTTAATTTCCTTAACTTACGTTTCGTCGCTATATCGTTCTAGACGGTTTCCACGACATTTCCTGTTTAGTTTGGTATCAACTTGTATCTCTCCTTCGTCTCTAAAATCATTTCTATTACAGGGAACAATCATTTGAATCTCACGAACTCTACTCAGAATGGGTCGCAAAAAGAAGAAGATTGAAAAGCCTTGGTGTTGGTTAGTTCTTTCCTTAATTCCTTTTTTTTGACAAAAGTTGACCGATTTCGGATTGTCGGATTCAAAGAAGTGCTGCGAAACTTCAAGTAAATTACTTAGAGCGCCTGCGAACTATCAATCTTTTTGGGAGCCGATACAGTTATATGCCTTCGTCACTGTAGAACAAGTGAACTGTATATGTGGGAAGAAAGTTAATGGCATTAGAACCTGGAACAAAAGTCGAGCTAGAAACACAGCAGCTCTGGCTTGAGAATATTCGATGGTTGAGCGTGGTGTTACAATATAGAACTCTCGGATGAAACCAATTACAATTAACAATTGCTAGGGAAGAGTTAAAGTTTAAAAAAAGTTAATAGCAGCTGGACTTGGATGATTATTCAGTAATGGTGAGGTTGCACATAAGTTTGTGCAAAATTGTGGGAAGGGGATCCGAAGTTCTACCATTGCTATCATAACGGATGAGGAAGCGTCAGTGGTTTAAAAAAAGCTCCTTCTCGCCCTAATTGGTCTGAAAATTTGGAAGAGATTTTTAAAACAATTTGCTAGCAACACCTATTCCGCAGGTACTGCAATCGAGAATTCGACGACGAAAAGGTTTTGATTCAACATCAGAAGGCCAAACATTTCAAATGTCATATCTGCCACAAAAAGCTGTTTAGTGGACCAGGACTAGCTATTCACTGCATGCAGGTAATTTCCGAAAAATTTGTCCCTCTTGTTTTTCATTTCGTTGCGTTTTTACTATACATGAAAATGATCATACTGGTAAGCGCTTTTTTGTGGGAAGAGAATTCATAGTCTCTTCTCAGAACGCGCATTGTATGAGCTCGTTGATGAAAGAGGCAGTAAGTTTTATATGCTCTTTTCTGAATGCTAAACATAGGTGCACAAAGAAACGATCGACAAGATCCCGGGTGCTGTCCCCGGTAGGGACTCATCACAGATGGAGATTTATGGTATGCAGGGTATACCACCCGGAACTTCTAGAGGAGGTTTGTCTTCATTACTTTTTCTTTTTTCTTAAATGTTTTCACATCACGGATCAACTCCCACCCCATCGTCTGAAATGGATTGTGATACCGGTGAGAAAATTCGGGCGTGGCGCTGTCGATTTTTTCGATTCAGCAAAGCGTTTCTTTTGTCACGGGTATGATGCGGCCTTGGATAGCACAATTATCACTTCAATTGAGCTATCTAGGGAGCACTACCTAGTGTTTCGCCTCGCGAGGGGCTACTAGGATTGTTTTGAGTTATAGCTTCCCAATTGACCCATTTTTGCTTTCTTTCATCGCGTAGTAAAACTTAGAAAGGGGGTAATGCACAAGTGCGGTCGTTTCTCGAGTAGTCTTCGTGATTTTTAAAAGGACGTCCAAAATGAATAGTATTATTGATAGTCCGCTGAACAATGAAAGTAAAGTTGTAGTGTTGTTGTTCCAAGATGTGGGGATTGTTAACGACTTTTTGTGTTATCCTCGATCTGTTCGATGTCTAAGAACTACTTTCCAGATGAGGAACCAGAGGCGAAAAGGGACAGAAAGGATGATATGCCTCCAATGCCTCCGGGACCAATGCCGGGCATACCACCGATGATGCCATTTCCACCTTTTCCTATGATGCATGGTATGCCACCAATGGTCCCTCCTGGTTAGTCGCTTTTGTGGTGTCTTAAAAGTCGATATGTTGCTCAATGTACCGTGTGGGTGATGGATGTGAGCTGCTCATTGCTTGAGCTGTCATTTCCAGACATCAGCCCATTGGCGATCGTGCCTTCTAATGGAGTCTGGTATGCGGGACCGAGTGTGCGTTTCGCGGGCTGCTGCTGTTGCTCGCGGGGTGGCCACACGGTCCAAGGGGCGACCTACTTTTTTATGCGCCCATTCTTTGAGATGGTTCCATTGAAATGTCACAAACGAAGTGACAATCTATCCATAAAATGTGCGTGCTGCGTTGTAACATCACTGTTACTTTTTTAAGCTCTACTGGAAGTAGGAAACTGCTCAACTCGTTCCTGACTTTCGAGGCTTGTAGGATTCAGATCCAAAAATATCATAGAGCTTCGTCTACACGCGAAGGATATATTTGCGCTCAAATCGTCGATGGATCGGTTAGGGGCAGATAACATTGTTGTAAGAAACCTTGTAGAACCCCTACGTCAAAGTGTTTTTGGCAAGCCCCACTCTTGAGAAATTCACAATATGGAATTAAAGTCCGAAAAAAAGCTGGAGAAGACGCGCTAGTTGCTACGTGGTACATCTGAAGAAAAAGACGTGCTTATAAATCATGCCAAAATGGTCTCGTCAAAACGCACCGAGTGCCCTGAATATTTTGTTTTGAGTTTTCTTAATTTATTACACTGGTATGTGTAAATTATCACGCTTCGTTTTGCTCGTTTAATACTGTCCTTACATAAAACATGAACTTTTGTCTACTCTCATAACTCTAGTGGGATGTGAACGATTTTTGGACCACACCGTCGAGATTCTCTAGAAGGCAGTGAGCCTAGCTAATACTTGAAAACGTCAAAATTATAATAACGTACAATTAACAATGGAAATACTATCCGGCCCTAGAAGCACGATATGGTGTGGCTGATCAGCAGACCACGCGGTCGTCAATGGGTTAAGTAGCATATCCAGTTTAGCCTGATCGTGCTGTTAGTCTAATTGTCGAGAGAACCTTTGTAATTAGGTCCGTGTCATTTTTAGGCATGCATCACGGAATGCCACCTTTTATGCCTCCGCCACCCGGGATGGGTATGCCTCCTATACCTCCATTCGGTATGCCGGCACCACCACCAATATCAACACCTTCGTCTGCACCATTGGGGCCTCCTATGCCTCCAACAAAGATAGGGTAGGTGACAATGGTTCGGTGTGCAAAGTTGTCACTGATCACTCAGATTTCAGGCCCACACTCCCAGAGCCTTCCCGTGAAGTACCCAAAACAGAATGTGATACAGATTATCGAGTTGCACCTGATTATAACCGAGGACAGCACGACCGCGATGGATACAATTATGAAGTAATTAGCGTTACTACTTTTCCTTAAGTGTCCACTGACATTTTTTAAATTTTTCAATGTTAAGGGAGGAGATCACTACGGCGCTGATGATTACGGGAGTGGTGGTCCACCAAAGGACGATTACAGAGGTCACAGAGAGGATTACAGTGGTGGAGTCCCTCCCTCCGTAGGGAGGGATGACTACTCAGCTCGACCTGGGGCACCCTCCGAGGACTATGGAAGAGACGAATATGAAAAAGGCGATGGTTATGGTCGTGGTCCTCCTGCTAGACCAGATTATAATGGTCGTGGCTATCCACCACCGAATGACATGAATCGTGACTATCCGCCGCGTGGAATGCCACCACAGAGCGATGATTATTCAAGGGGTCCAGGTGAGTAATTTTTCTACTCCTTTATTCTAACGATGCCCCAAAAACTCGAAGAAAGGGTGTTCCTCGTGGCCAGACTTTAAAATTCAGTTCATCTGTAATATAAATTATGTGGGCTGAAGACGCCAACGCGTGCTTATGTTCGATTTGAGCTTGACCTATCCAGGTGCACACCTACTCTATTGAAGATCGGACCATTTGAATGGGCATATTTTGATTTTTTCCGAATGTCCGGACTATCGTACAGTTGATCTACGAAGTTGTTCGGTTGAATTCGCCCACTTGGTTTTCCTTCATCTGATTTGCTGACCATTCTCTCTCGCATTTCCCCATTTTCTCAAGTACCTTGGCTTTTCTGATGCCAAATTAGGAAGTTGCCCTGTCAGTGGTCAATCTGATGCATGTCCTTCCTGCTGCTCTCGTGTGCTCTGTTAATATTCATCCAGGCCCAACCTAATCTTGACCCACCTAGAAAGACAGACTGCAGACAGAGAGATGGATGCCAGCGAAGGTTTTCGTATTCATTCACTTATATTTCCTTTGAAGGTTCTCGTTTTGATCGCCCGCCTGATGACCGAGGAGACAGAGGAAATGATATGTACGGCAGTTCCATGTACAACGGAAGCGGAGTTGTAAGTTGATTTTTAAACCATAGAACGAAGCTTTAAGTTTCAGTGCCGTTAGTGGCATTTACGCTGTAGGTTCTGCTCTTATTCATTGAGGCTACTCTACGTCTAACTAGTCAGACAGCTTAGGAAAGTTTACCTCTTTGTATTGAAAGATATGCTTGTTACAGAGTTCTCAATCGTCCGTCTTAAACTCCTCTGCCGCCGCGGTTGCTAATAAACTTGGGGCCAAGACGCGTATAATTCATCCTGATGATCATCAAACAACGTCATTGGTACAGTTTTGATTATCTTTGTTTGTGTGATTGTTTACGATAGCTTAATATATGGCTTTATAGAGCAAGTAGTTGAAATAACGGTGAGAACACTAACAAGCATGCGATATTTCAGTTAGTTAGGATTAGTAGACCTCGAGTTGGATAGAATGACCTTAGAAATATTTTAAAAAATATATCAAAAATCAGAACTGATTTGGTCCCAACATTTTGTACATATGATCCGTATGATTTCTGTTTTCTGGAACTGAAATAAACTCGCAACCCTTACACGAGTTCTCAATTTTATAAGCCTCATTCTGGTTGCTACTAATTTTTAGTCTGTACCAAAATATATACTCTTAGTCCATTTACGAGGAGTGTCTTGTATAACGCCGAGCTTCTATGTTGTGGTTTTTCAGGAAGAACGACGTGCGATGATGATGATGTCCTCCAGGGGTCAATATCATTAAGCTTATACACTCATCTCATGATTTCAGTGGTAAACAACAGTGAAATAAGTATAACTTAATTTTGGTTGTAATTAATCTTTACTGCATTATGTCAAAATTATTAAAATGCCCTCTCTTCAATTTGTTTATTTGTTGTATTTCAATGAATGTTGAGTTGTTTTCTTTTTCAGTTGAATGAATGTTGTCGAAAAGAAGTGAAAAGGAAAAGAATTGAATGGACGAGTTAGATATGGTGAAAGCACTACAAAACTGTCCATCGCTTTGGTCAGCAAAAGATAGATTCATAATGTCGTAACGATTTCTTCCTTTCCATTTCCTGTTCGTTTTCATAGTCCATGCTGCAGCCATAGGGTGCGGGATTTCCTCCTCTTCATCACGTCATCTGCAACTGTCTTGCTGTTATGGTCCACTTTTCTACCAGTTTACCAATTTGAAGCTGTAGGTTTCATGATTATAAATGCAAATGCATCCTTCGGGACATTATGGCTATACTTCATTGATATTATGATGAAAAAATTGCTGTTGTGATAATCGACACATCAAAAAAGTTGTGGAGCAAGTTTTCCATACGACTTGGGTGAAAGTTTGTCATTTTTTTTCGAGTTCCTACCACATGGGCTGCTCGATAGGTATAGACAAGTTTAAAAGCAGTAGGCAGATTTGCTTTCGTTGTATCCGCCCTACTCCCTCCACAGGAAGGCCTTGAATGACAGTTTAATTCGGAAATTAGTAATTTCTTCGCATGAAACCATCAAATGACAAGAAACTTCCAGTTGCCCAAGCTGACCAAGAGCTGGTTGTTACGGTGCATTGAACTTCGAAAATTTGTAAATTTTCATTGGAATTGCCCCTTTTTTTGAACATTCTCGACAAATCCTTACTTTGCTCAAAGTTTGAGTCGCGTGAATACACCGGGTGGGATAGAGGGACGGAGGGAGGGTGGAGAACACGTGTTATTCATGCCTGGCAACCGTTTGTCTTACCGCTACCCATATTCACGCTCGGAGTCTTTTTTCGATGCATCGTATATGTGACACGGCTGATGGGGTAGCCATTTGTATATTTTGTTGGTGATCATTTGCAGACTGCTACTGCGAGTAGTTATAAACAGCCGGCGCCGGCTAAGGGATGTGCCCCATAAGTAGATCCCAGTTGGGGTGACCTGCTCTAAACTTGTCAATCAACCTCAACGAGGCTTAAACAGTACAGCCCCAGTATAACCCCCGCTTTTCCAAAATGGTAGCGGAGGAGAGTGGTACACAGTAAAAGGCTGTGCTTATATTGCCTTACAGCATCTTACAGAGATGTTCCAGCTTGCTAACTGAGACATGACAACGAATAGGCCCGATGACTGCTCCTCTCTTGTAAGATTGCCTTCATCAGCTCTTTTTGCTTTGTATTATTTTTGAAATTGGAGATTTTCGGCCTGGTTGATTTGGGTGGGTACGGTTTTTGAAGGAAAATTTTTGCAAAATTCAGAACACTTCAGCGGGTGTACATCAAGTCGTCGTTTCCTTATGACCTAAGAGCATTTCACTGAAACCAGAAGCTTGATACATCTCACCTACACGTGTATGAACTCTCGAAATCTACTCTTTAAGTAATATTTAACTTCGATGGCGTAGGACGGCAAATGCCGATTCGGTTTTTTCTAACCGGAGAATGCGGCTATTGACGTGAGCACTACCACCAAAAGGCCGTTAGATATCTGAAACGGGCTGTTATTCCTAAGATTTTGAACCTATTTGTTGGCAGCTTACCTAAAGGAGACTATTGCGGTAAGTCGGTCTGCTATCGCTGCGAGCCTCCGACTGCAACGAGCCAGACATACGGTCACTTGGATCAACAACTGTTGAATCAGCTGATGGAATCGATGACAAGTCGCACTCCCGAGCCCATCATAAAACATGAAAGACCGACTAACTATGAGAAATGCCTTCTAGTTAGTTTGTTTCCATGATAATGTTGTTTAGATTTTGTAGCTTGTTTGTAATTAAGCAACGATCGCAAATTTGTTTAGTGTGTGCCGAGTTTTATTTATTTTTCCTCACCGATTTTGAAAAAATCTCGTCAACTGAGATATTTCGAGCAGTTATACCCATATATACTTTAATGTGGATTGATTTCAACTTGCTTTTGAGCAGGAGTATGTTACAAATCGCGTTGTGGGTTTTTACCCGTGGTCATTCACTTCTCAACAGCTCCTACACGGTGACGGACGTACTCAGATAAGGGTCCTGCAGGTCTTGTAGATGACTTTCTCGCCTTGCCACTGATTTTGTGGTTTGACTCAAAAGTTTGGGACTATTTCTTGAAAGATTCGATCCGTCTACATGGGACGGGGTAGATGTTGTGTAGGGGTAACGGAACTTCTCCCCTATCGCGGCATTCTCCCTTGCGGCATGCGGCAAATGTCCCTGCAATTACCATACTCACCCCGCCTCCCGAAAATCGATAGGACGCGATATTTTTCCTTGCCTGGCTTGCTTTTTCATTGGATTTTATCGTTTTTCTCCTGTTTCTTTTTAGTTTTCATGTTTATTAGACTTGATTAATTAAAATGACTCCTCTTATATAAACGACGATCAATACCGCATTGAAGTTGAAGGGAGCGACCAGCCAATTCAAATGATTAAAGGACTCCCTACCTCACAAATTGCGCGCTCCAATCTTTCATCGCAATCCTGCGATAGGCGACGGGTGCGGCGTGTGCGACGCCGTGTTAGGGGAGAAGTTCCCGGACCCGTTGTGTAGTTGCAAACAGCGCATGGTCCGGGACCGAATCCCAACTCGCCAGAGTGAAACAAGCCTTCCATCCCTTCGGGAATGATTGTAGATTCGTCCAGGAGGCGAGAGGCACTGGCCTAGAAATTGCCTGGTCACCATGAGTCAGTGTATAGGCCACATACGCATTCCATACGCCACTTCGAATCTGAGTGGAAGGCGAATGCAAGGCGCATCCCAAAAATTGGATTGTTTAACGCCAAAGAACGGGACTGGGCAATGCCAAAGACTTTGTTTTTATAATATCTGACGTAGGCCTACTGCTGACACCGGCAAATTTTCCAAAGAGCTTTGCAAGCGTAGTCTATGATAGCAGGAATCGAGATCTTGACCGATTGTGTAAACAAACAAACAAACAACCACTATGCTCCTCCTGTTTTAAAACATTCCAGGGCCATCTGACTCATACACTTAGTAGAGGAGAGATCCTTGGTCAAGGCTGTTCCTCCGTGCTGTTCCTGAGCAAGCAACCGTTAAACCACCCACGCCCTCATTCCGTCCCCCCTTTTTAATGTGTTCGGGAGTCTTTTGTCTGCTGCTGCGGCTCGTGCACGGGTATTTCCTCGTGAATGTCAAGTGACGTATCGTTTTCAATCCGTTATCAACAAAGATTCGAAACAGTGATTTCACCTTCCCAGCTCCTGAGAGAATCATTTCCATTTCCATTTTTTTCTTCAAAAATCGTTTAGCTTTTTTCTTGCCAAGCTGTTTATCGAGTGCATTACCATTATCGAACTTCCACTTGGCCTTCTGAGCTTCCACTACACCCTAGTTGGTTTAGTTTTTGGGCCCGACAGCAGGCTTCCTTTTACCCTTTTTGGCCACTAGGTGTTCCTAAAGGGAGAACTTAGAAACTATTTATCGTGAACTGTGCCTTTAACCACAGAAATTGAGATGTCCACTTTAAGGAGTTACAACTTGCGACCTCCTGAATCCCTAACCCTCGAACCTTATGAATACCCTCTTTGGCAACTCTTTGAGATTCATTAGTGAATCTTCGGTTGAAGTGAATCGTCGGGTGACTTCCCTACTGAAGGGCGAAACGGCTGCCAACCTGCTGCAAAAACCCGGGTTTATGGTTTCAAGGAGAGAAAGAGGATGGCAGAGCAGAGCGAGGGCATGGCTGCTCTAGGTGGATGTTCTCTCCGTTTTTTTTCAACGTGAAACCTAGCACACTGCCTGTTTTTTTTTTGCTGCTAGTCAGGTATGGCGGTAGCCCAGCTTCTAGAAATGAAATCGTCATTTTCAAGGTGGAAGTGAAAAACAGTGTTTCAAGTAAATAGAAACTTTAAATTCCACACTATGAAAATCCTCGTTGTATTAGAAGCCAAAGTAGAGTTGTTATTGATACGGTTCTATTTTTGCAGTTTGAAAGATTCCAGTTTGAAATATTTCTTGTTTAAACGAGCGTTTTGTCGTCTCCATCGCTATCTAAGCCTTGGGATCTAAGGTTTCGGATCCCAGATTTCTACAGCAGGACGATGCTGCTGGTCCTGTCCTGTTCTTGGGAAAGTGAAGCATCTCACGCAAAAAAAAGTTGCGCTCAACCTTCTCGTGGCACAACCTAGAACACAATTAAAGAACTCTTGGAAGTGAAATCTTCTGCTGTTGGTTTTGGCTGAACCCCTCCGGGTCGATATCGGGTTCTTTCCTGGTGGCCGACGCTTCGGCCAACTCACCTTTTCTCGGGCCTGCGAACCCGAGAGGATGTCAGTAATCACGACCACCTTTTCAAATCATTATAAGAAATTTTCAAAGAGCTGAGAATCAAGAGCGTTGAGCATTCTCAGCACGAGTGGAGCTCTTTGTCACACATTACTCTTGAAGGAGAACTTCATCTCAACCGTTCGTTCTCACCCACACAATTTCACGACCACTTTGCTTTTATGGTCCCTTTGTTCATTCTCAAATTACCAACCTTCTTCAAGAAATCGAAAGGCAGAATTCAGTGAGGGCGAAAGCTGAGGAACCTTGCTCGAAGCCTACGACGTAGCGAAGCACTATAGCCGGCTCTTCAGGGTACCCAAAACAGTGGGAACATTCTTATGTAGATACTACGGTTGTGCCTGGTCGCCAAGAAAGCCCTCATTCAAATCTGATAGTAATGCATCGTAATTCTTTCGTCACCCCACCGCGTCTTACATGTGATGGTTTGAAGGCTTTTAGGTTCATATGGAGTTTAGTGAAAAACGGTAGTACGTTGTCTGAGAATGTAGCGTCCTTTGCACTTTTACACTACGAACAGCCTGATTAACGGTTTTCAGGTCGGGTATGGGTACATTCACCCAGAACTGGATGGACGCGGCAAACCGCGCGGCGGAATTCTTGATGATCAAAACCGCTTTGGCGCATATCATTGGGGTACGGGTTTCAAGTAAATTGGACAAGCAGGGCTAACTGATGCTATTTATCTATCCCACTTCAAATTTGTGCCCCAATGATTGGCGCCAGAGTCGTTTTAATCACCACGAATTTCGCCGCGTCCATCCAGTTTTGGGTGAATGTTCCGTCCCCCTTCAGGTCATGTACAGAATAACTTGACCACTACTCTCCGTGAATAGGTTACGTTTCTAGTTGATACCATCTTTCGGGACGGGGCAAGTCTTTGCAATCTTACAGCCTTAAACTTACGAAGTTGGATTTCCTGTGAAGCCTTCACTTGAACTCAAAGTTGTTCGTCAGTGCACATGTGAGGTATCCACAAAGTTGGGTTCAGTAAAGCCACCATGGCTAAGTGGGAAAGCTACGTTACAGGAAGTAGGCCTAACCTATTGCGTAAAGGTCATGACGCTATAGGTTAGGCCGACTTCCTGTAACCTAGCTTTCTTGCTTTTCTGAAGTTTAGCGCTTGAACAGAAACGTTTCGTCGGAACTACTTTTATGGCCAGAAGGCTCTCCCATCAAACATTCGCGCCCCTATTTACAACTTGCCGATTCGCCCTGTTTTAAGCGGTCGTTTAGCCCAGAATTTGGATTAACCCTCCATTATCGGGTTCTCTCTAGTCTCCCCTCTACTTCGGTTCAAACTGCTTCACGAGATTAGCTCTCGATGAATTTACCAATCGACAATCCAACTCCATCATTGAAAAGCACTTGCCCAGACCCTTTTAAGCAGTTAATCTCGAAACCGCCTCCATGAATTACCCCCCGCTTGCCAGTGCACGTGAACTGCGTCAGTTTCGGCACGTGCTGGCGCTTATTGGGTTTCAGCACCTGACAAGCTGTCGTCAGAGGAGAGAGTTCTTCGATGGCCCTCGCTTTGCTCCTCCTTCCGACAGCTGCGGTCGATCGTGCGCTCGTGACTTGGTTGAAATCAAATTTTCGTTGTTTTACTTGTTTCTCTACAGCTACGTTGGATTACTGTAAGATTTTGATGTCACCGCGCATCGTGTAAATATCCCGAGCTTTTAATGAGATTTCTTCTGTCCGATTGTTCATCTAGTTTCTCGAAGACGTATTCATTACTTCCACCGACAAAACATTTGTACTGTACTAGTTCTCGCTTATTCATTTGTTCGGTAATTAATGTTGAATGTCTCACCAATTTTTTATAGGTATGTCAGTAGCAAGGAATAGACGCATTTCACTTGGATCACCTAAAGATCTCAAAGAAGTGAAGTTTTTCGATGAAGAACCTATTCCTGATGTCCCTCCAAAAGGAGCGAGAGTGAAGGTTTGTGTTTCGACGCATGCTCTTCATGTTACTCCAGTCAGATGTCCCCAATAATAGGCTTCGTAATTTTTAGGTGTGCTACGCTGGTGTATGTCTTACTGATCGTGAAGTAACAAACACAAAACAGGCAAGAGTGACGAATGGAATCAAAGATACCAGCCTGTTTCCGGGTTAGTTTTATTCGAACTTCTCACTTATGATTTTGTGGAATGCTTCCCAAACCGTTTGACATATGGCAGTTCTGACTCGTGCACATATAATTATATGCTATAAATCAGTGTGAGGACCTTCCATTTCGTTGGCAAACCTGTTTTTAGATGCGCATATGGGAAATATTTTTGATTGCTCTTGCATGAAAGCTTTCTGAAAATGAAAATGGAGCTGAATTAGCAGTAGGTCTGGGTTAGTAAATTCGGGTTAATCATGTGAGCCCCGAAATGCGGGTTGCTTTTTTAGGTGAGGTGGGATGAATTCAATACTTCTTCAATATCCTAACGAATTTCGGATACAAGGTTTGCTGTGCTCGAAATGAAAAGAAATATTGATTTCATCAAAGAGTTTCCTTCCTTCGTAAGATTTGCTTTTCGAAAATGGGAAGATTTATTTCTTTGAGTGGGAAAAGAGGTGCTTAGTTGCTTTTTCAATCATTTCAGCTCGAATGTGCGAGCTGAGAAGTGACAGATTTGCATTAATCCTGCTGACATCATAATCTTCTGTGCTCTGTTTGCCGTTCTGTTTTACCGCTCATCTTCATCTTCATTGATTAGTGACATCAAATGTTTGAGCGCGGAGTGCATTCGTTCGCTTGATCGCTCGCGTTCTTAGAGTGCCTCTTTCTTTTTGCCCTCATACATCCGACATCTGTGCAGACTGCTTTGCAAAAGATATCGCCACCAATCGGTTCATGGATACCAAACTTTGTGTGGAAGTGAAAAATAGGGCTTTGCATTGCCCTGCTTCTGAGAAATGATTCTTCTGCTGCAGCCACGATACTGATATAGTCTAAGTTTTTGGTCGAGTTCGTTGTGGTTGCTCGTAACGAATGAATTGTTTGCTGGAAGGCAGAACAGCTAAAAAGTGCGCCAGAATTAGTGGGTAAAGGAACCCTACAGACATAAGGATAAGCTTCTTTGCTAGAGTGAGAGCAATAAAGTCCATGTGAGTAGAATGACTTTAATTATGAAATGAAATGCAATAGGCGCAGAATCTCTCGAAAGAAATGTTTCACGAATTTCAAAACACACAACTCGATGCCGTTTTATATATGAAGCGTGAAAAGGGTCATGGACAAAAATCCAGGCTGAGCTAACCTAAAAGGCTGCTCATTCAGGCTTTGCGATGAGCCTTGTGGGTGAAAGATGGTAGTTGGAAATTGGTCAGTTCAATTATGCATTTCGTGAACGATTTTATCTTACAGGATATGAGGTTTCTGGCGTCGTAGAATCCTTCGGTACAGAGTCCACCCCTGAAGAGTATGATCTAAAAATCGGCGATAAGGTTAGTGTGCCATGTCGTAAGACAACTGGAGCCGTTCTAGCAATTTCTCTCTTCAGGTTATCGTCTGGCCAACTGATGAGATGTGCAGTCACGGTTATGCTGATTATGTCGCTGTCCCTACTCTCCATTTCCTCGTGAAAATACCTGATTCCCTTTCGATGCACGTTGCTTCAATTCTACCGGCGGGAGCCACATGGGCATTGAGTGCTGTGCTACAGGTGTGCTTCATATGATGTACTGTCTTTTAGCACTTGATAACATCTGGAGTTCTCAATGGGCATTTCTTATATTTTAGTATTTCTTGTAGGCTCGTCCAATTGTCGAAGCTTTCTCACAGTCGAAAGGTTTCTGCAACATTTTGATCGTTGGTGCTGGTGGACTTGGACTATGGTTGTTGAAATTGGCAAAACACTTCCTCGTTGCTCATAATGACAAGTGTGTTTCATAGACTTGCTATAACGCAGCCCTTATAGAACCAATTGTAATATTTTTTTGTACCCAATGACGATCGGCATGCTTAGGAAAGGCTCATATTCGAAAAGCGGTAATAGCAAAAGCGTTAGATGGTTGAAAATCAAGCAGCTGCAGAGGTGCTGTAATTCAGTCGCTATTAGTACTATACACCGTCACTTCAAATACTCAGCGCTGCCTCTTCCTTATTTTTGTTCGCATTGTAGTGCTAAAACAGTTTTCTGAAGTGCAGATTACTTGATGGAAGGCCATTGTGCTTGTAGATTCACAAAGGAATATTCAGCCCACTATAGAATGACAGATATTTACTGTATAGCTGCCGCATGCCTCTTTCTGAATAATTATAAAACTTATGGTTTTTGGGCAAAATGGGTTAATGCCTTGCCTTCTATACATACAGCATTGAGGCAACTAATTTTGAAGGCGTGGAATCTTTTAGTTCTAGAAAAATTCGCTTAATGGTTGCTGACGCAAAGGAAGAAAGGCTGTGCCTGGCTGAAAGGAATGGTGCCGATTTCGTGGTCCATTGGGATGATTCGGGTAACTTTTTTTACCTTGCAATAGCCTATTATTTTAAATGATCACAGTCATGGTAATACACCGTACTTTGTTCCCGAGTTTCGGAGAAGTATTTGTAATACGTGTCTACAGAATTCGAAGAATACTTGATCATGCGTACAAAAGATGTGGCACGAACCGGAGTTAATGTTGTCTTTGATTTCGTTACGTCACCAAGAACTGTTACTCGTTCGCTCAAGTGTCTCGCAGAGGTATTCGAACTCGCCATAAAAACTTAAACTTTTCGTTAATTTCGAATTGATTCTTCTCCAGGGAGGTGTTCTGTTCGTTGGTGGATTGTCGGGATTAGACGTTCAGCTTCCAATTAAACTCGTCGCAAAGAATAGACTTGCTATTATGGGTGTCACAAGGTAGTTATGGTTCATATTTTCATTTCAATAATAGGTTTTTACATAGCTTATTACCTCTTAAATGCAAATTTTCTGCAAGCTGTTTCCTCTGCTAGGAAGGCCCAGTCATTGCCAGTTCCTTTTCGTTCGTTATCTCTATTTTATCTCTATTTTGTATTTCACTTTCGTTCCTTTAAATTGAACACCTGGACACTTTGTACGAGTTCCTGGAATTGGCTTGATTACCTGATGGCGGGATATACCATGTTATTTGGGCCACTTATACAGTCGCAGTGTAGCTTCCTTCCTTTTCGCTTTGTTTAGAAAATGAATCAATAGTAGTTAACTATTTGATTTTCCTTCAGACCCGACTTTTTTTTTTAGCCATTTACAATTCATTAAGCTAAATACCTCGTATGTACTCAGTCCTCCGCTTAGCCATTCTCGCCTTGGCTTGCATCTCGTAAATATGCAGCAAGCAATTTTTTTTTTTGCTCAGCGACGCAATGAAATGGAAAAATGTCATCATGAGTTTGGTTTATTACCCATTTTTTCCAAAAACATGACGGCTGCGCGCCGCTTGCTCATCCTCCACTCTCACCATTATTCAGCTCTTAAATAATAATGAGCGCGGAAGCTGAAGCAGTAGAAGTAAATGGGCAAACATAGAGGTTAATTGCCTCGAACATTCTCAAAGAACTTTAAATTGATTATTACATACTTCTGAATTTGTGATCACGTATAGATTTAGTTCTGTTCCTTGCAGTTTTCTGTTCAGATCGCTTTTTCCTTCTAGTTGTATTGATTTTATCTGCGAAGAACGCTCGTTCTGGTGTTTTTTTTTCTATTTTGCACAATTCTCATTGCAGAGGAAGCATCGAACAGCTGAAGAATCTGGTGCATCTTATTGCTGGCGGACAGATTGAAGCTCCAGATTATGTTGTCTACCCAGTTAATCAAGCATCACAGGTATTTTACTTTGATCCAACTTGTTCGGTCGTTCCTTGAACTGAACAGTGTCTTGCTGTTTTATTAATGCTTCGCATTTCTTGCAGGTTTTGAAACAGCTTTCAATGTCTGAGGTTGAAGGCAGAGCTATCTTGGAAGTGTGCGATCCAAATGCTGCTCTCGACTTGTCGAAGACAGCTGAATAAATGCGGGCAGACCTTATAATGAATTAATATAGTTAATTTCGATTAAGGGATGCCTTAGCAGGTATTAATAATGAACATGGCTTTCCTGTTACTGTAACTTGTAAGCAAACAACATCTGAGCATGCGAGATTCCATGCCATTTCTCGGAGTGTTCTATGACAGTTTTCATTGAAGTACTAGGAAACTGTATGTATTTTGTCCGCAAATGTATTTAATTAGAGAGTAGAAGCCGTTTTGTCAGTGTATCAACTTGATTTGGAGTTTATAATCTAAGTCAGTTCATATAGTTTATATCCTGATCATATATACATGATAGTTTCCAGATTGTTCACATTATAGTAAAGATTTATGTGTGGTTGTTGTTTTCGCAATGATGTCCGTAAGCACGGTAGATGTCGAACAAAGCCCATACCGTGTTTACGTTGGTTATAATGAATAATTGGTGAGTTTTTAGTTGGGAGTAAGGCATTGCATGAAGTTCTTCGATGCTTTGGTTGTGGGAATGATGCCGTGCATCCTCTCTTGTTTATAACTTTGAGAAACCTAATGGTTGTGGCCGAAGGTCCAATTTTGGGGTTTGCAAGTGTTGGACCTTTCGCTGAAAAAAGAAACATCCCCTTGTGAAGTGGTTTTTCATTTTGGGAAGACTGCTATAAGAATTCGCTTCACAGGATTAATCTTTTTGTGATGGTGGGTTTTTGGGGGATTCGCTTTGCTGGAGGTCTTTGTCGCCTTCCGTTTTGATACCGACGATTTTTTAGTTCGATCAGGACAGCCAGTTTCAATTTAAAGCTGGTTATGAGCTTTTTGTGTGTCCTTAAATGTACAAGGAGTTCCAAAAAAGGTGTAGGCGTTTGTTTACTCTATATGACATATTTGGAAGCAGCTGGATAGCCATTGAACTCGTTGGTTTCGCGAACGGTTGCAAAGCTTGGTAGCATTCCAGCATTATTTCTTCTCAATTTTATGTGTTCAGGTAACTTTTAGAATCATGGTATCTAAACCTGCTCAAGCTATGAAGTTCGAGATTCTCCGTACAACCGGCAGAGCACGTCATGGTCTCTTATCATTGCCCCACAGTGAAGTCAAAACACCTGTGTTTATGCCGGTGGGGACTCAAGGAACGATGAAGGTGTGAACTGATTGCATATTGCTCTGTGTTACACTTCATTTTTATGGGGTAGTTGAATTTGAAGTGTTCCGGTGCCGAGGAAACTGCTGTTACAGTGATAGTTAGGTCTTATACTTTCAAAAGTTGGGACACTTTCGAAGTCTGAACCACTTTCAGACCCCTTCGGGAAGCATTGTTGAAAATGGGGTCCATCTTTGGAGCTAGGCTTAAGCGAAGCTGGCTTTGAGAATATTTTTTCTGAAAGTTCCCTGGAAGTCCCTGCTTTTTACGACATCTGGTCCAGGTTTCATATTCCCTAAAATGATTTCGATTCGAATTTCTGCTTCCACCAGTGCCCATTCAGTCTTATGTTCCATTACAGAATCTTGACGTACAGTAGGATGACTAACAAACCCATATTGTTTCAGGGTGATGACGATTACATAGGGTACTTAGGAAACAATTACCCGTGGGTAATCGTCTCTGCGGCTGATTTATGATTCACCCACTGATGTGTTTCTCTGTTAAAGTGGGTACATTTTCAGGGTGTGTTACCCGAGCAATTGATTGCTATGGATTGTCGAATTCTTCTGTGTAACACATACCACCTTGGACATCGACCTGGACATGAACGTGTTCAAAAAGCCGGGGGACTACATAAAATGATCAATTGGCCGCGATCAATATTGACAGATTCCGGTGGATTTCAGGTTGCTATTTACAGCATTACATTCAAAATTCAAAAATTTGCCCTTTCTTGCATATCACATCATGGTCTTGAACTAAAGATTTTGACCGGGATGGTTTTTGTTTCATATATTTGGATTAGCATCGTGGGAAAATGGCTTTAATAAGGAATCCACTTTTTCACGATTTCAATGATGCAGGGCTGAAAATGCTAATTTCCTCAAAATTCTCAATCAATATGGTGAATGGCATGTGAACGAAACCCATTCGTTTCCCCAAAAAGCTCGCAGAAATCGCCAATGCTTTTCATGCGCTTCGCACGTGAATCGAGCTTGTCCCTGTCATAAAAACTGAGAACCCTGCGGCGCGTGTCGCGTACGCGACATTTGGCGCATTGCCAATTAGGATGCTGTTTGAATGGCTTTGCTATGGGCAACCACACATGGGGGAGGGGAGGGGATGATATTTCTGACTCCTGATGAAGAGCTCCTTTCATCTGATAAGGAAGGCAATGGATTCCGAGGCATAAGGTGAGCCACCACGAGGATCAGAATGATGAATACTTCCTGTGGAACTGGAAGAGAAAAAGAGAATAATGATACTAGTTGCTCAACAAGTTAAAAGAAACAACAAATGGTGGAAGTTCAGTGAGAAACCTATTACTTTCTGGGCCCAACTGGATTTTGGTTCCTGGTTTAGTGCTGTGGCACTTAGATGGCTGCAGAGATCTAGAGATCTGATTTTTTCTCTGAACTCGCATGTATCATGGAAACTTTCGTAACACTGTCATCGGTTGATCCGAGCCACTCCAATTTCAGATCTTCGCGATCTGCTTCAAAATGGCAAGGATTTAAGTCCGAGGACAAGATCTCGATTGGTAATCAATTTTGCTTGGGGATGCGCATGGTCCTTAATTTACATTCAGAATCATAAGGATTAATGCGTTAATAACCTAAACATGGCTTCGGAGGCCAGCCAGTGTACAAGTCAATGCTTTTATCCTCCCACACAAGTCTAATACCAGTTGACCTCACTCGGAGGGAGGGCAGGCTTGGTTGGGTTGGGCAAGTAGATCGAAAGTTCGATCCCTGGAACATGTGTGGGTGCGCCACCCGCCACTGCACTACCTCCTTCCAGATAGGAGATCGGACTCAAAAAAATTACGAAGATCTGGCTCAATCTCTTTAAAGAATCAACCGCTCTCGTTCAATTTCAATATTTCAGATGGTATCATTAAGTAAGCTGATGTCTGTGGACGAAAACGGCGTCAACTTTGAAAGCCCTCATACAGGAGAGTTGATGTCGTTGACGCCAGAAATGAGTATTGAGATACAACAGGTTTGTTTTATAGTGATCCCTCACAGTTTCGAGGATCATTCACTCAGTAAAAAAACAATAGGCTCTGGGTGCCGATATTATGATGCAGTTGGATCATGTCGTTCATGTTCTCACAACTGGCGACATAGTCAAGGAGGCCATGGAGAGGAGTGTCAGGTAAGAATAGTTATGGAATAAGTAATTTTAAGAAATACCATGATCTATGCAGGTGGTTGGATCGTTGTGAGAAGGCGCACACCCGAACGGATCAAGCGCTCTTTCCTATAGTACAGGGTGGTTTGGATCTTGATCTGCGCAAAATATGCACCGAAGAGATGGCTAAACGAGCAAAGGTCAGTATCCCTTAGACTTTCGTCACTGAAGTGCTAATCTTAGGCCGCTTGTCAAGGTATTATAAACGCTTCGCCAGCCATTAGATAAATTTCTAGTTCGTATCAATCCCGTGTATGAAAAATGGAGGGTAAATGTCTGATGTTAATCAAACAGTTTTGTAGGATGCGCCTCTCCTTTGTCTTCCATCAGATGTAGTGATGTCTTGAGAGGTGGCCTGTACAAGGATTTGCGGTGGCCTGGAGTAAAAATCACTGCTTTAATCCTCCCAGACGAGCCTGGTACCAAATAACCGAACCTGGAGACCTCGAAGCGATAAAGGGTCTAGTTGGTATAGCCGGGTATCGATGTGGGATTCGATCACTGGACCATACTTGTGTGCAACGCGCCACTCGTCTCTATACCACATGAGCCCATTCTGTAGCAGCCCTTATTCCTTGAAAGGTGTTGCAATAAGTTCAGTGCTTCCATCTTGAGAGATACTATTCTAATCATCTCTCCATAGACGGGAAATTATCGCGACCTGGGTAGTGATTCTGTTCGAGTACATTCGACGCTTCGAAGAAAGCAGAAGCATGGCGTACACGGGAGAGACTGGCAACCAGTTTACGCCTTTTCGAGTGAAGAATGGGGTGGCTAGCCAGCCGGGTACAATAGCCATTAGTTTGGAAAATGTTGTGAGAAATACAATGTTAAAACCACAAAAGCTGTTACCAGTTTAGTTTCTGCTAAGTAATTGGCAAACTTGAAAGTTCGTTCAGGTAGGTATCGCTGTGGGAGGTCTATCCGGAGGAGAAGAGAAAGCGCAGTTCTGGCGAGTCGTAGCAGCTTGCTGCGAGGCATTACCACGTCATCTTCCTCGATACGTGATGGGTGTTGGTTTTCCTGTTGACTTGGTGATCTGCTCTTTGTTGGGTGCCGATATGTTTGACTGTGTCTACCCAACCAGAACGGCTAGGTATTCTTCCTTCGTATTCATTTGTCATGAATCACCCATGAAACTACGTTTTCAGGTTTGGCACTGCACTGGTCCGTCGAGGAGGCCGAGGAGGTTTGATGCATTTGAATCAGAAGCAGTTTGCCGAAGATTTTAAGCCGATTGAAGAGGATTGCGATTGTAATACGTGTAAGACATACACGCGGGCCTATCTTCACATGATAGTAAATAAGGTTAGTCGATATCAAAAAGCGGTCGCGTCCGCAACATGTAACATTCGAGCATGCGGTCGCGCAGCGGCCTGTTCGCTAATACTTCCCACTTGCCGTTTGGCGAAATTTCGTGGCGAAAGAGAATTGGGTTTATTCCCTCGACCACGTTTTCTTCCAGTAGAACTGATAGCAGGAATTGGTGTGGCTACCCCAAGCTTGGTCTTATTGTCGAGTATTGGATCCCGATCAGCTCAAGCGGTATAGGCCTCTTGGTCATCCATAATGAGAAATGCATCCAGCAAAGTTTGCCCGGAAATGATGAATTATGGCTCATACAATCTATCGTCACAAGCCAACGAATTTTGAGAACTGTTTCGAATACAACACACGAGAGCACAGATTTGCTGCCGTGTGCATGGCGTATCCTAAAAAGTCGGTCCGGATCCCGGATCAGCCTATACATGTTTCTTTTTCCTAATGCATCCCCACCACATCTATATTCAGCTTGTTTTGTTTCAAATTCCCACTATCTTCTCGTGTGCCTCCCTGATCGAATCATTTGATGCCTAATTACAGAAGGGACTGGTACAGCTTCTAAGGAGTTTCTCTGATGCTTATCTCCGCTTTGCGCCTTCTGTCTGTCCATCCGCTTATCGTAAAGCGTGGCCGCGTAAGGAATTCGCTGAAGCTACGCAATTTTCCTCTCAAAGTGGGGTAGTAGGGAGGAATGTTGGAGAGGAGGAGGAGGAGGAGGAGGGGGAGGGGGGTAGAGAAGCTCATGGGCAGCTCAAAATTTAGTATTTCCCTTATTGAAGACTTCTCATAACTGTCGATTATCTTCGCTTTGGTCGTGTACCAGCTCCACTAACCCTTACATTGAATAATGGAAGTGATAGTACAGAGTAGAACGAAAAAGGCGAAGACTGCGCGAAAATCGGCGAGGTTGGACCAGCAAAGCAGTATTTGGACGAGCTGTTGGAATGCGTGCGACTGCATACAGCTGGCTGCAGTAAGCTGCCCGCATACAAGGTGGTGGTCCCGGTGCGAGTAGTGCAACCTCCACATCTACAATGCTTATGAACTCGTCNAAATAATCGAAGGCACAGTTCACGATATTTTAGGGTACCTCGTCTTAGACGAATAATGGAAGTGATAGTACAGAGTAGAACGAAAAAGGAGAATACTGCACCGAAAATCGGCGAAGTAAAATCGGGGGTTGGACCAGCAAAGCAGTATTTGGACGAGCTGTTCGGATGCGCGCTGCTGCATACAACTGGCTGCAGTAAGCTGCCTGCGTACATGGTGGTGGTCCCGGTGCGAGTAGTGCAACCTCCACATATTCTACAATGCTTATGAACTCGTCCGCCTTGGATGCACCCGGCGGCGGTTCTGGAGCTTTTAATGCGGACCACCTTGGCCATTTTCCGACCCGACAGCGTCCCATAGGCTATCTTCGGGCGTCACAGGTTCATAAAAGGGAAAAATCTCGAAAACGCTTCTAACGTGAACGGTAATTTTAATAAATTTGAGTCTAGAAAAAATTAAAGTCATATTCGAGTTGAGATTTAGGAAACAGTAGGATGTCATCTGGTCTCCGTGCACAACATTAGGCATCAGCTCCGTCTTATGGAAGACGTTCGAGATGCCATCGATACCGGTAAAGTACAAGAGTTCCTGGATAAGTTTCTGAAAGATTCTTTCCCCGCGGAACCAATTCCACAATGGGTTCAAGACGCTGTTGATTTTATGGGCTACAAGCTCCCTGGTTAATTTTGTATTCTGAATCCTCAAGAGAGGATATCATCGCACTATTGTTTACCGTGTACTAAGTACATATTGAGTGACGTCCAAGGCCGAAGCCAACGACTTTGAACTGTCTGTATTGTTACTTTCTTGTCGAATAGGCTTTTGTCATTTCCCAAGTTGTTGATTTGAACTGTTACCTCAACAATAGAGGACGGCTGTTTTCTGTTCACAAATCTTGATTTATATATCTTTATTTCTCTGTCATAAACAAAAACAATTACTCTAAGTAAATGTGAAACCGGCAGTTCTGTAGGTATTATATACTTTTTCAATAGAATTTGCATAAGCCGCTGTGCGGATATCCAAGCCCAAGTTGTACTTTCGGGCTGTGCGAATAATGGCTTCACCCGAGCGGGTCATCGTGTACTCTAGACCGGAATGTACGATATCCTGAATTAGATAGAATCAAAACTATTCTTTATTTTTTGAGTTTTGGAGTACCATAGGGCTAAGGCCAGGCCTAGTACACAATTTTTAGAAATGGACTACTAAGTGTTTTTTGATTTTTTGTTTTCCTGGGCAAAAGCCGTTCTTATGGCGGGGACAAATTCTAAGACAGGAAAACCATTCGTACCCACTTTGTACTGGAACCCACTTTGCCCTGAACTGTTTCCTAGTTGGCTCTTTGCCACGATGTGTCAGATTTCTATGATGTAGAGCTACCTCGGGCGACTCAGTCAGATAACAGAAAGCAGTTACCTTTTCACTTGCTCCAGCAATCCTGGCCGTGAACTCGTCATTGGGATGCACTGGAGCTTCCTTGTTAAGAGCCTTCTCCAAGGACTCTTGTACGGATTCTGAAAAATGTAATCTTTTAAGTTCCCTTTGAATTTTAATTTTACAGGATTTCAGGTAGTTTCTAAGTTGTCCCTCCCTTGATGACTTAACTCCGATGGGAAAGTGCGGTCTCTTTTTTTCAAGTTCATTTAATATTTTAGTGCCCAGGTTTACCTGGCCACCGTGTCTCCAGCCAGAAATCTTCAATCTAGGTCTCTTTCAAACTAGAAATTTTGCCCCTTTGATTAGTTGGCTCAAAGAGCAAAAACTCACGCAAAAGCATTCTGTTTGAGTCTTCTTCATATTTGAAACTAAGACGACCATAAGAGACGTGGTTGAGGTTCTTCAGCCATTCGAAGTATGACACAGTCACACCACCAGAGTTGATGAACCTAAAAAGGTCATTTTTGACTGCCTTAGTTCCCTCAAGTCGATCGCCTCTTACATGTCAGGGATGATCAAGCAGTTCCCACGCTCAAGAAGGATCTTGTCAGCGGCTGGGGTGGTTGGACCATTAGCTGCCTCAGCGATGATCTGAAATTTTTTTTAGTAGGTGGAGTCTTGGTGAATTAGAACTTGGGACCCGAACCTTGGCCTGGATCCTGTTGGCGTTCTCTTTGTGAATAGCCTTTTCACAGGCGGCTGGTACGAAAATGTCGCATGGCTCATACATGAGTTCTGCGAAGGGTTCGAAGTTCTTGGCCTTGGGGAAGTTCTGTAAAAGATCAGAATTTAGCAGGAATNTGTAGACCCAACAAAGGCACCAACATCATTTCAGAGGATGGCTCACCTTGATGGTACCATTCTCATCCCTCCAGTCCTCGAGTTCCTTGGGATGAATACCATCAGGATTGAAAACGGCGCAATCCCATTCTTGTACTCCGATAACCTTGGCTCCAGCTCTGTAAGCGTGATCATATTTAACTTTGGAAACTTGATAGAACTTACGGGGTAATAGTTAACAACAAGGTATATGGGAGACTCGAAATCGAGATGGAACAACGGTGAATGACATCGCTACCAGATGCACGGTCCATGGATCAACTCCCCGGATGTGAAATGAAAAAGATACATAAACCACGGTGCGAAGGTGGTTTGGCCCCTCCATTTGAGTTAAAGTGACATTCAATTATTTCAAAGTCGATATACGATCACTTGGGAACACATTGACTACTACTAATTCCAAATAGTAAGGGATCCGGGATGGGTTAGGAAGAGGAAGTAGGAGTTGAAGATCGAGATCCAGATGAACCTGAAGGAATAACTCATTCCGGCCCTAACCTTCACAAGTTCGGAAGGTAAGTTCAGCTCAGGAAGAGTTCCCTTTAGAAGGGGGTCATAAGGCAGGAAGCCTCGGCCCCAAAAAGAGAGGGGTTTACTCCCATATGGGGCTCAAAGGAGAAGGTCCCATGGGAGTAAAGACCGTTTTCACCGCCATAAAACCTACCTGTGCAAATAACGCATAGTGTGAAGTCCGACATTACCAAAACCTTGAATGATAATGGTCTTTCCTTCCAATCCAAGTGAAAGTCCAACCTGAACAGAGGTCATATGAGTAAAAACTAGTATCATTTCTCCACCTGACAGACAAAACAGCCAATGTTTATCGTTAGTATTACTTCGCTACTCTACTGATTCGATACTGACCTTGTTCATGTACTCCGGTTCTTTGGTGAACACCTCAAGACCCTTCCAAACACCTCGTCCAGTTGCTGATACACGTCCATGAATACCACCGGCAACAATGGGTTTTCCAGTGATGCAAGCGGATGCATCCTAAGTCAACCCCGTTTAGAAATAATTGGCATCAAACTTTTTTACTGCCCGGAAACCTACTCTATCAAGATGTCCAATGGTCTGTGCATAGGTGTCAGCAATCCATCCCATTTCACGTTCTCCAGTTCCCATATCAGGTGCTGGCACATCGACTCCGGGCCCAAGGAATCCCTAAATGCATGCTGGCTGGCTGGTTGATTTATTTCTGATTTCCATACTTGGCAAATGCATAATAGAACGATCATATGGGCATTCATAAACGGACAGTTACGCTCCGTTTACGGCGTTTTTTATATCAACACGCCAAACTGTAATGATAGAAATCATTGCGACAGATTGTAAGAGAATGACGTTTCGGCATTTTCCGCTGCGGCTATCAACAGTTTTTTGTACTGTACTTTACAAAAACAGCAATTTTACTGAATGAAGGTCATTTCAGTTGCAAAATGTGATGGATTCAGTGCGTTTACGTTGTAAACATTGAGCGATGACTAGCTCTCCCATCAAGAAGTGGGACCGGCCAGCCGTCTTGCTTCATAAAGGTTGACCCGTACTTGAAGAAAAGTATTCCCCAGTGGAAAATCTCTAATAAAACATCTCCTGCCATTATATCAGCAATTCCCCTACCCAGCTTGAAGTATAAGGAGGTTCCAGAGGGTAATCCAGCGCTGCTCACACAAACCGGCCCTTTGGGTGGCCTTGAAAACCTAGCACAAAATACGAAACTAGCAACACCTGGGCTTCTCCCCTTTTGAGCTTTTCTTTCAACTTGAAGATCATTGCAAGCTGTGCAGTGGCCAAGGCTTACCGACTACCGCTCGGATTACGATCTCTGTACCATGCGCCATCAGCTTCTTCATCCCGGATAAGAGAAAATCCCCGATCAGTTATCTCTGATAGACTTTACAACCAGTACTAGATGTACCTGCCGAACTAAGTGAAACCCTTTCAACTACGTTCCGTAGTGTCTCTCACCCTTCATGTCCTAGGTATACTTGTCCGGGGAGAACACCCTTTTCACATATCTTTCCTATAGCCCTACAGCTTCCTGGGATTATGTGAAGAACAGCTAGAAATCTAATACTCCTGATGGGAAGGCTTCACTTTAAGAATCTCAGCTCATCTGCCCGCACGTTACAGAGTAGTTATCGATTTTGCGCGCGTGAAATCAATATTCGTTTGGAGACGGCATACGGCCTTTGAGCCCATCCGATAAAGCAGTTCCATGGGAAATAAAAGGATGAGGGTGAAAGGGATCAGAGTTTCGGCCCTCTGGCTGGTGTGCTCTCCTCTTTACCCATTCGTTTTCTTCAATGAATCGCAACAAATAGGAATCAAAGGGATCTCTCTACCTAAGAACCTAACTAATGAAAAGAATCGTCTAATTTTCTTGTCTAGCCTCTTTTCATCAAAATCACACACCAATCAACCCCTTTGTATTAATATTTACAACGTCATCACCTCTCGCTCCTGAGACCGTTTACAGTTACTGATAAATGACTTTGCATTATCAAGTTATGACCTTTTGCGAAAGTAAAGAAAAACAACATTGGGAACGTCGTCTTGTCAATTCCATTGTCCTCAGATAAGCATGAAACGGTCACTGACCTTCTTAGCGAATTCGATAGCAATACGTCGGGTGATCTTCTCAATTTCATAGTCAGTATATTGTTTTGGGTCGATCTTGACACCTCCTTTAGCTCCACCAAATGGTACATCGACAGCCGCACATTTGTATGTCATCAGAGCAGACAAGGCTTTGACCTGAACATAGAAGATTGCACAAAAAATCAAATTGAATTCCCCAACCTTCAGGCTCTGTTCATACTCAGTGATCGTGCAGCTGGCTGCAAGTTCGCCGACTATAGCCGCAATTCGGTCAACTCAAAACACATTTACCTCATCTTCACAGACATCCATTGAGTAACGGATACCACCTTTTGTGGGTGTTCGGTGCTCAGAGTGCTGAGCACGCCATGCTTCAATCACTTCAAATTCGCCATTATCACGTCGAATTGGGAAAGTGATGTATAGAACCTGAACAGTAATTTCATAGGACAACCATTGCCGTAACCAACAGGTAATCAAGCATGAAAAAACATCCGCAACTTCGGAGCGGAGCGTGAACGAGTGTTCTCGCTTACAGTATTCGTTCATGAATGTCCGGAACGACTATAAATCTTAATCTTTTTGCGGTCAACTGCGAAATAGTTTTGAGAAAACGAAAGTAGAATCATGCCGAGATTAATGGGGTGTCCATCGTGGATTATTTCCAAAACAGAAAAATGTTCAGCAGTGTCAACAACAGGTTGATCAGTCTGTCGATCAGAGTCCCCTCCACTCAACACCCTTCTCGAAAAACGCCCTTCTACTAAGAATCCAACTAGGAATTTGAAATTCCAGTGGATGGAATAGCATTGGATGAAAACTCCCCCGGTCTTTACCAAGATTGGACGCCCATTACACCTTACCGTCCTTTCTCATGAAAAAGGGCGATGCACATAGCTTCAGAAGTAATTGTATCATGTCAAGGGCATGGCGCAAACCCATTTCTAATGGGATTCAAGGGAAAATCCCTCCTCCTTTATTAAGATACATGCTATGGGTTCCATGTTTTCACACACAAAAAGGACAAATACGATGCTTCAGTGAAGCTACCAGTTGTCCTTCGATTAGGTTATCGTAGCGTAATGGACAGGCTCTTTGGGAGTCCCCTAGACTTATTTCGTTAGCTTCATAAATAGTATTAGTTGGAGCTAAGTCCATAGTTAGCTGACGCCATCAAACGCCCTGTTTTGGCTTGCGTGCCTATCTTCCAACGCACTGAAGCCAAGCAGATAGTTTGGGTGGTCTTGGNAACCTTGTATCAGTTTATGGTTATACACATTACGTGGACTTTTGTGTACACTTTTCTGAAGAGCAGGGTCAAGCATCAAAAATGTCATTTCTGCTCCATGGATTTTTAAAATTTTCCATATTCTGGGGTACCGTTACCATCACTGTATGAGATAAGCAGCTTCAATTATAAAGAGTTGAAAAGTCTAGTTCCATACAGGCGAGAAATGAGCTCGTTTACCTAATTAGGTGAAATCCTTCCTTCTGAGGGAGAGCATTCCAAAAATATGTCGCCTTGATTAGAATTTGAAAAATCAAGTAAAGCAAGAAGTAGTGAGTAAGATGGTTCGGAAAATGGCTCTCAGACAATTCTTTACTAGAGCATCAGTAGACAGAGACTGACGAGGGATCCTCCATGAGCTAATCTAGAATTAGTGTAGCATGAAACATCTAGCTCACGAAGATCCTTCCAATCGAAAGGAATTAGCTGGATGAAGTCAGTCTACCTAGTGGAGGAAAAGCGATTAACATTGGCTATCTTCGTAAGCCATTGGACTACCAGTAGTTCAAGAGTTTACTCAAACTATTCTGAATAGAGTTGGAAGCATGGCCCATCCTGAAGAGACTAACCAGCAGCAACGGCTGCAC